>JAANYP010006421.1:0-200454 GCA_020465985.1 Centrapalus pauciflorus | reverse complement strand
TGTTGATGGGACATCTGTTTTGGCCACAGACAATGGATTATCTTCGTCTTCATCAGATATGAAGCAGTTCCATCCTCCCAATCACCAGTCTCTGCCATATCCCTTTGGGGCGGTTGGGACCCACGGAGGGGGCCAACGGCCTCAACGGAGCCAGGCCATAAGGGACGTACCCGATAACCAGCAAGCCTGGTGTGGTCGTGTAGGGTTTTGGAAGGACTGACCAAACACTTTGACCACAGCCAGCAACGATAGGGACAGGTGTTGCAACATTTGAAGCACGCACCTTGGAGTTTATCAATGCCTTCGTGGTGTGCCAGCACCGGAACTTCCTGCAGCATGGTTTGATCCAAAACCTTTTCGTGGGGAACCTGGGGACAAGCAGAGCTAAGCAGGGGCGCAGCAGCGTGGCAGGCAAGATCCTGCTGCATTATCTTCTTCACCTGACAAACCTCCTCCTTGTCATCATCCTGTTGATCAGGTTGAGTGAACACATCACTCACCTGATTTACAGGCTGTCCACATAGCCACAAAGGCTGCACCTCGTTTGGGGACCATTTCCAAGGCATGTTCTCTTTTGTTTGCCTTGACTGTTTCATCATTAAGTAAGGGGAGCCCATACAGATTGACCCAATCCGACGTCGGATATTACCTGAGTGTCCCTTAGAATTGTTGAGAAGTAATTCACCTTCAGGTAGAGTGTCCAGAAATTTAGTCACCAGGGTAAGGACTATCCTTAGTGATCCAATACCTTGGAGATACTTACCTAAGCAGTAAACCGGGTGTAGGGTTCAGTGAGATCCCTCCTTTGGTTTTTTACAAAGAAGAGTTCAGGACTGTCTAACAAGATTGTTGATCCTGTTGTCCGTGTGATTGTGGGTCCATCATAGACGGTACACAAAGTATCCACATCTCTTTGTTTTGTCCGTCATTTTCCTTTTTCCTCAACGCTGTTTTTTTGGTTGAACACAAAACATCATCAAGAAAAATAGACCCAGGTTGTTCCTGGCCTTTGCATCCAGACCAAACCACCTCTTGTCTTCATCAGACCATTGACTTTAGCTTTCTCAAGGACCTGATTTCACAGAGCAAGCTCCTTCAAACCGCTGGAGTGATTGTAGTACCAGAGGTTCGGCACCTAGGGACCGCTCCTCAGCTAGCTCTGGAGTGGTACCTCCATTCTCTACATAGAGCATCATTCTGCCATCTGCACTTCCAACAGAGAAGTTTTGATGATTAAATTTTGGGAGGTTTGCCATAGAGCCATTGTCATAGTAAGAAGAATTTGCAAGCACTGTTTGTCCATGGAAACTTGGAGAATGAGAGATCTGAGAATGACACACACTCTAAAAACTTGCTCTGATACAGTTGTAGGTCCCGAGAGGTTCCCAAAGTATATAGCTTTAAGCTGTAGAGGGGGTGAATACAGCTATTTAAAAACTACACACTATTTTCTCAATGTTTGTATGTATTATCAACAATTTGTTAATTACAAACAAGCTTGAATGCGGAATAGTTCAAGCTGAGATGACAGATACAACAGTATGTTCACTAGTCTAAGACAAACTCAAACTAGTATATAATGAATACACTCACTAAGAAGCACTCACTGTGTTTACAAGACTTAAGGGAACAGCTTATGTAAAGCAGCTTAGACACACAGATAATGAATTACACAGCAGGCTTGCATGCATGAAAAACACACTTGCACGTTCACTCTTGGTTTCAGCACTTAGCTTCCTTCACATTTATTTCTGTCCTTAGAAGCTTCCTTTTATACTCACTCAGAGGATCTAAGAGAAACATCTTCATTGGACGAAATGAAAAAGGAGAAGTCTTGTTGAAAAGACAACATAACCTTTTCTGCACTTTTCTGAAAAGCAGACTTGTCTTCACATGTGCAGAACTTTTGTCTTTTTACTTTGTCTACTGTTGCATTGCCTTTAACTATTTTAGGAATGTCAACTTTGCGTCTTTCTTCCTTGTAAAGGCCTATTTTGATATAAGAAAAAGGTCTGTCACCCTTTTTCAAATAACCTTTTGTCTTCATGTTACAGAACAGCTTGGGCAGGCTGAGCAGTTCTGTTTTCTACTTTGTCTTCGACTTTGTAAACTGATCTTGTAGTAAAAAACAATACATGATGACTTGGAAACATATTCCATAAAGTGTTTAGCCTGTTCACAAAGAACAGAACACTTGAAAAGTGCCCAAGCTGCTCACTAGTGTAGAGCAGCGTAGACAGTTTATGTCCAGCCTGTTCAGCAGACAGAGCAGCTTGGACAAACTGTCTTAGTTGCAACACATGCAACACATAGAACAGCTTTAGACTGATATTGCAAATCATTTTCAGGTTTCAATAAGGCATATAACAGGCCTTGATATCAACCTTCAAATGCATCAACAGGTTTGATTATAAATCTCCCCCTCAGATGTAGAACAGGTTTGACTGAGGCCTTTTTGTGCCAACACTCCCCCTGAACTTCAGCATATAGAGCAGCAGGAAAATCTACTGGCTCATTCTGTTCAGGTTCATTGGGATCATCGCCATCGTCATCACCTTCCCTTCGCTGCTCGTCAGCATCTCTACAACTTGTCTCCCCCTGAGCTTTTAGATTTTTCATTAGCTACTCAATAAGGGACCTCATTGCTCTGAGTTCTGCAGCTTGATCTGCAACAAAAGTTTTAAGCTCAAGATTTTCTTCTTCCATCTTTCCAACAACTTTCTTTAACTCAGCATTATCGTTGTCTATATTGGCATTATGTTTTCGTATTTCGCCGAGAGCCTTAGTTAGATGAAAAATTTGGACTTGTTGGAAGTCGACCTTGCTCCTCAGCTCAGAAAACCTTTGATTGTCCATGAAGGTTGATGATGTGGATGGTATGGATTGGATGGGAGTTGGAATGATTGGTGAGGGGATGGATGTTTGAACAGGTGGTGGTGGTGGTGGAATGGTTGTTTGAACAGGTGGAGGTTGAGGTATTTCTGGCTCAGAAGCAGAGGCCGAAGAAGCTCCCTGCATGAAACGATGTCTTTTGGCCCTTTGCCTGGGCACCAACGGAACTACATCTTCCTCTTCAAAATCTGAGTCATCTGACTCCCTCGAAGCTCTTCTCTTCCCTTCCTCTTGATTGATTACCACGACTCTGGATCCATATGTGCGAAGAAGAATAGAAGGATCTTCTGTTTCTTTCTCAACTTCAATTTCTTCCATATCTTCTGATTCAGACTCAGTTGTCGACTCATCTTCACCTGTTGGCACTGGGACATAGTTATTGATCTGCTGAAAAATGTCCACCTCCCCGTCCGGTGGTTCCAGAAGTTCCCCAACGAGCTCAACAGTAATCTGCTCATTTGCATTTGGCCCAGCTGCCCATATCTCTTCTAAAGTTTCCGCCCGTTGATCATTTACGGGGGCTACATCTGAAGTACTAGCTTCAACCCCTGACGTACCAGCTTCTACTGGCTCATGTACTTGATTTGTTGAAGGCCTAGCTGCCTGAGTTTGTCTCGCTGATGGGCGTTGCCTCCTCCTTTGTTGTTGAGGCCTTGGCGGTTGCTGTTGTTGTTGCGGTTGCTGTGGAATTTCAACTTCCCCTGCCTAATTGGCACCTTCACCGACTTGGAAATCTGGATTGACCACCGCACCAAAAAGTGGTGCATCCACTGGCCTAGCTAGTCGTCCTCTATGAGCTGAACAATCAGCAAATATTCGTTTGTCTATGACAGCAACACTTTGAATTTCGTTCAGCTGTGGCAGGTTCGGCAGGAAATGTCTTATCAGCATCATTACAAATCTCGGATATAGCAGAAATCATTGTTGGTCTGGAGCTGTTATTTGTTAAGCAAACTCTGTAAAGAACATCTCTGAGTAGCTAAATCTTTGATTGTAAACCAGCGCTATCATCCCCGACTGAATTTTCGATACGATATAATCGAATCCTGCTTTCTTGGCAGCAAAACACACCATAAAAACGTGTGCTAGATATCGCTATTGCCCTATCAGCCCACTCTTCATGTATGAGGACTTAGCCACATCCAGGATATATCCCATTCTGACAAATGCAGCCTGCCTGATTGCTAACGGAACGTCAATCGGCCCATTTTCTTGTTCCGGAGTGCCTAGCTGCAACACTCGATGCAACACGTCAGCTGAAAACACTAGAGGGTGTCCAGCAATCCTCGTCCTCAGTACTGTTGGAGTAACAATACAGTCGACTTGTAAATGATCCCAAAATTGACGAACATGTGGGATTACTATCTGGATATTATGTGACAGAGCATACGAAATCCTTGATCCAACCAAAAAATCCACCATTTGGCGGTATGCTTGAGCCTCTGGTATCTCATGGTCCGGAGAAATGACCATATTATGCTTTGGAACGAAAACTCTATCTGCCATGTCTGCACAACAAAGCATGTAACATATTAGAATTATTAAGATAGACATAAACTTGTTTAAATTCAAATTTGTTTTTATTTTGAACTTGTATAAGTACAAAATCCAACACCTATGAATTTCTACAAGTTTGATTTAAATTTTAAGCAAATAATTCGAATATAATGGTAAACTCGAATGACAAGTTCGAAACAACCATAGTTTCGAATTTATTGACTGCTTCGAGTTTAATGACAAACTCGAAGCCATGATCAAATTCGAGACCATGATCATGTCAGGATCTAAAACTGAATAACCAAGATTAACTGATTTGAAATTTATAAGAGTATAAATCAATAATCTTGCTTTGAATCAAAGTTTAATTAAGAAGTTTGCGGAATAACACTTAATTATTTTAACAAAAACTTTCAGAACCAATGAAGCATAAAACATAAGAAGTAATCAAGACTGTTTGTATTGCTGAATTCAATGATTACAATCACCTCTAATCTGTTTGATTAGACGAAGAACACAGACTGTTCTTAGGGTTTTACAACCTTAGAGGCTTAAGAAAACTTAAACAATAAAGCAATTACAGACTCAAAAATATGCAGAAAACTTCTTCTTACTTCTATGAACTATTCTCTGTATTTATATTGCTTTTTGGACTTGTTTCCTTGAAGGACTATGACTTCTCTGATAGTAGATATGCTGGAATCTTCGTGTAGATATCTTTCCTGAAAATCAGCACTTTCTGTTTATGAAACTGTTGAGCAGCTTGAATCTCTTGACAGCATGAACTGAGCAGCTTGAGTTGTTTTGCTCTGGCAGCTTGAACTTTTACACTGGCAGCTCGAGTTTCTTCAACTAGCAGCATGAACTTTGTATTTACATGAAAAATCTACTAACAGTCTGAGAAGTCTAACTAACAGCTTGAATGTACTTAAACTATTTCCCAACAATCTCCCCCTAACTTAAATTCTTTACACAAGACTTTAAGTTCTATACAAAAATTGGAAATGAATAAGTAAACTGTTATTTACAAACCAAGGCTTTCAAAAACTTACAACTGTGCAAGTTTCTGATCTACAGCCTTCAAAAATTCTTTCTTCATCTCATCTCTATCACAAGATACCCTAACAGATTTTATCTGAAGTAGCATATCTTTTGGTAAATCATAAAATTCGAGATTGAAGAATATACCAGTTCCATCTGAAAATTTGATTCTGTATGTCCTTGACTTGACAAACAGATCAACTTGCTTGACCTTCTTCCCCTTCTTCACAGCATCCTCTATTTCTTTCCTTGCAGATTCAGGGTCAACAATTGATTTTAGATCTTTAATTACTTGCTTCACTTGTGGTAGAGAAGATCTAACTTGTGATACAGACCCAATGTTGTGCATTCTGATAAGCTCATCTCTGGTCAACTTCTGAACCATCTGCCAAAATGTATCATATTCTTCTTCAGGACCAGACTCTCTTCTTATCACAAATTTAATTCTCAAGTCACGGTCATCCAGTGACTTAGCAAACCAGTAGTTGATTTGAGGCTTTGTAAAATCATGTTGATCAATCAACTTCTCTATCTCCATGGCCTTTTGTAGTTGTTGCTCAAAGAGCACCCTTTTAACCGATGAAGGAATAGAGACAACTGCTTGATCAGAGGGAGCAGGTGCACTGGCACCAGCTTCAGCTTGGACTGATTGGGATGATGGTTGGACTTCTTGGGATGGTTGAGCTTTTGGAGAGACTTGTGTTCTCTTTCTTTTGTCCATCTCCTTGTCATGAATCTCTTGCAGCCATTCAGTTGTCATGGACTGAGCCATTTTCTTTGGAATTCCAGCTGCAAATGCAAAATTTATTAAAAATCTTCTGTGCTCAGCTTTGGAATGCCCTGTTGGCATTTTTCTCTTCATTGCTCCTTGTTTAACCACAACCCCTTTAGGTAATCACCTAATGTCTCATCATCATCTATTGGGGGCTGGGCTTGCTGATCTAATTCTTTATCCTGTTCTTCTGCTAACCTTTTGGCAACTTCAGCATCAAAGGCAATCTGAGCTTCTTCGGAAGAAAATTTGTGCTTTGGAGACTCAATAAGAATGCCCTTGCCCTTGTCTTTTACAGAAGAGGATGTTGCTTGGACTGTACTTGATGGAGCTTGAATTCCTTCTCTGATCACAACTCCATTGACTTTTGAAGGAGCAGCTTGAGTTTCTAGGCTAACAGCTTGAGAAGCTGTTGGGACTGCTAGCCTAGAAACTGGAACTGTTGGTGCTACTTGGACTGTTGTTGTTGTTGGAGCTGCTTGGACTGATGTAGGAACCTCCTGATTCTCCCCCTTTTTGGAAGCATTGGTTTGGTCAGAAGGACCTACAACCTTTGCCCCTTGGGTTTGAATCAAACGCTCTAATTGAATGAGCTTATTTCCACAAAGGGTAAACCCCTTATGAAGATAATCCATCCTCTGATTTTGAGCCATTTCTGATTGCTTTAGGGCCATTATTTGTGCACCCTGTGCAGCAATGATGGACATTTGGTATTCCAACATAGCTACAACAGGTTTCAGCTTGGGATCCGTCAAAAGCATGAGTTGCATACTAGTCTCAAGATCAGAAAACACCTGTGGTGCTTGTGATCTATCACTGACATTAATACCAGAAGTAGAAACCTCTGGGCCCCTCTGTTCTTGGTTCTGGGGACTTCCAGCTTGTGTTTGCACACTTGCTGTTGCCATGGGCGTGGTCTTAGCTATGTTGGCACTGTCCTGTGCCTCTTGTGCAGAGACATCAGTAGTGTCAGCCACAGAACTCATATGAACCATCTCTGAAGAGATGTTCACCTCCTGAGTGAGGATGGGAGTGTCCTCTAGTGGTTCCCTTTGGATATGCTGTGTAGGAGTATCCTCCTGCACAGGGATATATGGCTCTTGCTGATGGGAGGAGGAGGAAGGAGCTCCTGGTCCCCTTTTTCTTTTGTATATATTTCTGAGTGGGCGTGTTGGCTGTACAAAAGGATCAGTGGGAGTTTGTGTATCATGAGGAGTGGGTTGGGGTCTTGGGGGTGTAGCAGTGATGTTAGGCTGAGCCTGCTCAAGACCCTCTCCTCTGTTTCCTGAAATGATGTTCATCATTGCAGAGGGCAATGGAACATCTACACTGACAAAATTGGCACTTGGCTTTATCAGCCTTTTGATAGAAGATAGTGAGTGCCTATGGGAAATATGTATCCTCTTATGTAAATGAGAAGTAGTGCAGGTGTGTGCAATGATTTCTGCCAAAAATCTTGGATACATTAAAAACTTCCCATTCTTTAGGGAATGATGCCTTAACATCCCCTGAAAAATCATGTTTGAAAAATTGAACCGTTGGCCTGTTGAAAAGCACACTAAGGCAGTGGCAATGTTAGAAGAAAATTCTGACCAACCAGTTCTTTTGGGGCTCATACACTGCTGAATAATATGTACAAGAAATTTCCATTTAGGATAAAAATGGGCTTTTAAGAAAGTAAAAGAATCAGCAGGGCCCCTATAACCAATGTTTTGAAGACCAAAATGTAAAGCTTGAAGGGATAGGTCTGTTATACCTGAGGCATCTTGAAGATGCAAATGGTGCCGAATAGATTCCTCAGTGATGGTGATGGGAGTGCCATCAATTTTTGAAAGAAGGGTAGGAATTCCATTGATGGTTTGAACAGTGGCACGGTTCCAGAACTGTTCTATATGCGATATGTATATGGTGGGATTGATATTGAGGGCATGGTTGATATGGGAATGCCTGAGGAAATCCATCATATCATGGAACGGCTGGAGTTCAGCATGTTTCAGAGTGTATGGGAGGCAGTTGTGTTCTTTTACGAACTCCATGGTTGATCAAACGATGGTTTTAGGGTTTGAAAGAAGAATGTGTGATTCGTTCAGAGAGAAAGTAGAAGGCCGTGGAAGAAAAATATGTAACTGGTAGTTACAACTGAACGAAACCGGGACCTTTAAAGGTTTCGAAAAGGTTGGGTCCCGCGCACACATTTGAAAAATTACCCAAATACCCTGCACACTTTGACAGATCAAGTGAAAATAACTAGCAGTCCGAGAAAATGAACTAGCAGCATGAGAAAATACTCATGCTGTTAGTGTAAAATTGTGCAACTTTTCAATGGAACAGTGTCTCCCCCTTAAATTAGCATACTGAGTAGATAATAATGAAAACTAATTAATCCATGTTTACCATACCAATATTTGATATTAGGAAAGTGAACCTTCCCACATCAAAAGGTTTTGTAAATAGATCAGCTAGCTGATCATCTGTATGTATTTTGGTAACTTGGATTAACTTCTTTTCATTACAATCTCTGATGAAGTGAAACCTGATTTCTATATGCTTGGTTTTTGGGAATTTCACTGGGTTTTGCACAATGCTAATTGCACTTGAATTGTCAATATAAATAGGAGTGGATAAGAAATTCATACCATAGTCTCTTAGCTGATTTTGAATCCACATTACCTGGGAGCAGCAGCTTGCAGCTGCTACGTATTCTGCTTCAGTGGATGATGTGGAGACAGTTGTTTGCTTTTTGCATTGCCAAGAGACCAGTCTTGCTCCTAAGTATTGACATCCACCAGTTGTGGATTTTCTGTCAATGTTGCATCCACCATAGTCACTGTCAGAATAAGCAGTTAGTTCAAAAGGAGAGTCTTTAGGATACCATAGACCTAAATGTGGTTGGCCTTTAAGATATCTAAAGATTCTCTTAACAGCAACCAAGTGAGAATCCTTTGGAGAGCATTGAAACCTAGCACACACACAGACAGCAAACATAATATCAGGTCTTGAAGATGTTAGATACATGAGAGATCCTATAAGAGATCTGTATAGATGAATATCCACATCTATGCCATCTTTGTCTGTATGGAGCTGTTTGTGAGGATCCATTGGAGTGCTTGCAACCTTTGTGTCTTGATAGCCAAACTTTTCCAATATGTCTTTGACATACTTTGATTGACTTATGAATAGACCAGTAGGCTTCTGTTTAACCTGCAGCCCTAGAAAGAATGTGAGTTCCCCCATTGAACTCATTTGAAACTTTTTGTGCATTAGGGCCTCAAATTCTTTGCACAAACTATCATTAGTTGAGCCAAAGATGATGTCATCAACATAGATTTGGACAAGTAGAATCTCAGCTTTGATGGATTTAGTGAAGAGTGTTTTGTCCAGAGTGCCTCTCTTGAATCCATTCTGTAGAAGATATGATGACAGTGTGTCATACCATGCTCTGGGGGCTTGGTGAAGACCATAGAGAGCTTTGTCTAGCTTGTACACCTTGTCTGGATACTTGTAGTCTTCAAAACCAGGAGGTTGACACACATACACTTCCTCTTCAATTGTCCCATACAGGAAAGCAGACTTAACATCCATTTGATACACTTTAAATCCTTTGAAACTTGCATATGCTAGAAACAGTCTGATGGCTTCAATTCTTGCTACTGGAGCAAAGACATCATCATAATCTATTCCTTCTTCTTGAGTGTACCCTTGTGCTACTAGTCTTGCTTTGTTCTTGATGACTATCCCTCTCTCATCCTTCTTGTTTCTGAACACCCATCTTGTACCTATTGCTCTCTTACCTTTAGGAAGATCCACCAGAGTCCATACATTCTGAATTTTGAACTGTAAAAGCTCTTCCTGCATAGCTTCAATCCAGGATGAATCTTTTAGTGCTTCTGATGCCTTTTTAGGTTCCAATTGAGACATGAAACAGGCATGTTCAAAAGCAGCTAGACTGAATTCAGGAACTGCTTGTTCAGCAGCAGCAGTCTCATTGTGAACCATCTTCCTTGTTTGAACAGGAGTGCTTGGATCACCCAGTATTTGATTGAGAGGGTGATACTTGTGAACTCTTAGTGTGGGCTCTCTCTCTGTTTGAAAGGAAGTTTCAAGGTTGGTATCATCTCCATCAGAACCAGTGAATGGTTCAGTTTCTGAAACAACTTGACTTGAATCTGGGACTGTTTCCTGTTGTGTTGGAGCTGTTCTTTCAGAACTTTGGAGTGGCACTTCAGTGTCTGGATTTGTATCATTCAGGACCCCTGGAGGATCACAAGACAGAAGTGGTAGAGTGGTGAAATCATCCCAACTTGTTGAATCTGCAGCAGTCTGAGACTTTGTGCCAACAGCATGAGAAATTGTATTGGCAGCATGAGAATTTGTGTTAGCAGCTTCAACCCTGTATGCATCAGCTTCTGCAGTATACTCAACAAAGCTCAGAGAATTTGTTAGTGAATCTAAATCAAACAACCAATCAGGACCAGTGCCTTTGATATTAGCAGTATTTTCATTAAATTCAACATTGGCCCTTTCTTCAATTGTTTTAGACACACTGTTGTATACTCTATAGGCTTTGCTTTGAGTTGAGTATCCTACAAAGAATCCTTCTTCAGCTTTACTCTCAAACTTCCCTAAGTGAGTCTTAGTGTGAAGGATAGTACATGGGCATCCAAAGGGCTTGAAGAAAGCTATTAGGGGACTTCTGTTATGGAATAACTCATAGGGAGTTTTCCCTTGTGATTGAACTACTTGAACCCTATTTAGAACATAACAGGCTGTATTAACAGCTTCTGCCCAGAAAGTCATTGGCAGATTTGAATCAGCTAGCATTGTTCTAGCAGCCTCAATTAATGTTCTATTCTTTCTTTCAGCTACACCATTTTGCTGTGGTGTTCTTGGTGCACTATAATGTCTAGCAATGCCTTTGGACTCACAGAAACTGTTTAGAATTTGATTATTAAATTCAGTTCCATTGTCTGATCTTATCACCTTAACTTTGGAATTGGATTGGTTTTCTATCTTAAGGATAAAAGACTTAACTAGCTCAGCAGTTTCATCTTTGGACCTAAGAAAGTAAACCCAAGTAAATCTGGTGAAATCATCAACAATGACTAAACAGTATGCCCTTTTATTCAAACTCAAAACAGATGTTGGACCAAATAGATCCATATGTAACAACTGAAGAACAGATGAGATTGAATTTACTTCTTTGGCCTTATGAGAAGTTTTGTGTTGCTTACCTTTAAGACATGCTACACAATGATCATCACAAATGAACTCCTTTTGTGGTAATCCTCTTACCAGATTCTTTTTAACTAAATCATTCATGGACTTGAAGTTCATGTGACACATCCTTCTATGCCAAAGAGCAGACTCATTTGATGATGCTTTGGATATTAAACAGCTTAAAGTATTTGATTTAGTCAAGAGAGCTGTGTCCAGGCAGTAAACATTGTCCTTTCTTGGTGTTCTAAGTAAAACAAGATTTTCAGGAATTTTGAAATCCTTTGAAAGAACAATGCACTCAGAATCTGTGAACAGAACAATGTTTTGTTTGTCACAGATTTGAGAGACACTCAATAAATTGTACTTAAGCTGTTCAACATACAGAACATCATGGAATGTCATGTTGCCTGCATTAACAGTACCTTTACCTGTAACCTTACCTCCTTTTGAGTTGCCTCCAAATGCAACAAAACCTCCATCAAAACCTTTGAAATTTGACAAGCATTCAGAATTGCCTGTCATGTGCCTAGAGCATCCACTGTCCAGATGCCATCTTGTTCTATGAGGAGACCTGTGGTTGCCCTGCACAAATAACAACTTAGTTAGTAGTGGAGTAAACCCAAACCAAATTGGTTTTGGGTTGGCCTTGTACATTGACATAACTAAAAACTGTTTTTGACTTCTTATATTTGGTGAGATCTACTGATGGAGTCTTTGGAGAGTATTTAGTGATGATATGAGGTATCCAACTATTTTGATCATCTTTTCTTCTGACAGTCTCAGATGATTCACTAGCAGCTCCAGTTTGATGCTCAGCAGCTTGAGCTGTGTTTGTAGTGCTAACTGTTTCAGTTTTTGCACTAACAGCATCAGATTTTGACTTAGCAGTCTGATCTTTTGCATTAGCAGTTTGAGCAACAGATTTGTCCTTGACACACCATATTTGTTAAAAACTTGATTTAGGCTTTGCCAAAACTTGTTTTTGATGTGTGGACTGTTTTTTATTAACTTTTGAGAATCTGTGATCAACTGTTTTCTTTGGAGCTGCTGTGGAAGGTTTCACTTTTGAGTGCTTTGCCTGATTAGGATTTGATTTTGTGTGATGCACAGTCTGTTTTGCAACAGCTGGTTTGTAAAAACAATCCTTGGCTAAGTGATTCTTCCTTCCACAGTGAAAGCATCTTTTGACAGTTTGAATTGGAACACCAGACTTTTCTGTCAATTTCTGGTTCTTGTTTCTCTGGTTTCCTCTTACCTGCTGTTGTTTAGGAAACTTTTGAACACCATGCTTTTGGCATGTGCAGATAGAAACAGTTTTACCTCTTTTAGTTCCTTTTGATGAAGATGCAGTGTTACAGTTAGAATGTACAGAAACTTGTGGAGTAGCATTGCATACACTCATCTTCTCTTTTCCTTTCTTACTGGGAACTTGGACTTCTATGGGTGCACTCTTTGTGTCACAGTCTCTATTTTGACTCTTATCTTCTTTTAATTCAGGACTGTTATCAAGAATAGGATCTACAATAGTCATAGACTCATCTAGTGGTTCATTGACAAGTCTATCAGCAACTTCACTCATTGGATGAATGTACTTGTTATTATATGGAGGTGGAGTAGCTCTGTATCCTATTCCTTCTTTGGGATTGACCTGAGATTTGACTCTATCTTTGAATTGAACTTCCATTAGGTGTTCTAGCTTTTGATTTGCTAACTTGAAGTTACCTAGATCTATGTTAACAGATTCCAGTTTCTCATTAGCCTCTAACACCTTCTGTTCAGTTTCTTCTACCTTTTTATTCAGAGATTCTATTTTCTTATTGAGTTCCTTTTTCTCCCATTCATGATAGTTTCTATCATACCCCATTTGAATCTCATTATCCTTATAATCATTGATCTATTTTTCCAGATCTTCTATGGCTTGCATATATTCATATCTCCTTTCTTCCATCTTAGCTAGAGTTTTGC
Source organism: Centrapalus pauciflorus (assembly GCA_020465985.1). Classification (NCBI taxonomy): domain Eukaryota; kingdom Viridiplantae; phylum Streptophyta; class Magnoliopsida; order Asterales; family Asteraceae; genus Centrapalus; species Centrapalus pauciflorus. The sequence goes on along the minus strand of JAANYP010006421.1, from coordinate 187,070 downwards.
ACATGCTCTCATTATGATCTATGTACTTTTTAACCATATTTTTGCATGATTGAGAGCAGAGTTTAGAATTTACCTCAGATGGCAGTTCAGTGGAGGAGACATTTGATGTTTCTGCCATAAGTGCTTGATTTTGAAATTCTTCCTCTGTCTGATCACTCCAGTCAAACACAGTGTCTTCTTGAGAGACAAGTGCTGTTGATGAGGACGCTTGGATGGGCTGTGAAGTCCTTGATGGCTGTTGACCTTGAGATCTACATTCTCTGGCAAAGTGACCAAGCTTATGGCATTTATAGCATTCCACTTTTGATTTATCAAAAGATGGTTTGCCTTCTGTCTTGGCTTGAAAGTTGGCCCTACCAGTTCTTTTCAGAAATCTTTTGGCTCTCATGGTCAGCATTGCATGTTGCCACTTTAAATCCATCTCTTCAAGATCATCTGGATGAATTTGTTCCAAGTCTTCAACATTTAGAGCAAATAATCCATCATTGGCAACAAAAGCCTCATAGTGAGTTTCAGCAGAATTGCCATCACCACCTGAAAAAGAATCACAGTTATTAGATTTTTCAGAAGACAGAAGAGCAGTGTTGTGATTATAAGAAAAGGATTTCTTTTTAGCATCAATCTCAGTCTCAAACACTCTTAAACTGTTATACAGATCATCCAGTTCTATCTCATCAAGAGTGTCTTTTGTTCTCCACTGTGCAGCATAGACTGTCCATTCTTCTCCAAGAGATCTGAGAAACTTTCTGTTGACTTCATCTTGATCCAGATTGACCTTTGCACTTTCCAGTTCACTTATCAGTTTGTTGAACCTGTCAAAGATTTGAGTGAGGTTTTCATTCTTGCCACCAGAAAAGTTTTCATACTGCTGTTTCAAGAGGTCTTTTTGATTTCTCTTGGTACTGGCATTACCAGCAAACCTCTTCTCTAAGGCATTCCAAAGAGAGTGAGCAGTATAAAACTTTTTGAACTGATGTTGATAAGCATTAGGAATGGCTATTTGTAATAGTGTGAGTGCTTTCACTTCATTCATTCTAGCCTTCCTTTCAAGTTCAGTTTTTGGAGGAGTTTTGACTGGTTTTCCCTCAGCATCAAGTTCTGGATCAACTACAGGAGGGAATTCAACAGCTTCCCATATGGCATAATCAATGAATTGAATATGCTGTTGAATCCTGAGTTTCCACATCTCAAACTCAGTGGGCTTGAGCATAGGCACTTTGAGTCCTTGCCCAGATCCACTGCTGCTATTTTCAAATTCCATTGTAAAAGATTAAAAATTTGAAAGAAAGTTTTCGACTTTGAAAAACAAAGAACGACCTGTGGCTCTGATACCACTTGTCAGGATCTAAAACTGAATAACCAAGATTAACTGATTTGAAATTTATCAGAGTATAAATCAATAATCTTGCTTTGAATCAAAGTTTAATTAAGAAGTTTGCGGAATAACACTTAATTATTTTAACAAAAACTTTCAGAACCAATGAAGCATAAAACATAAGAAGTAATCAAGACTGTTTGTATTGCTGAATTCAATGATTACAATCACCTCTAATCTGTTTGATTAGACGAAGAACACAGACTGTTCTTAGGGTTTTACAACCTTAGAGGCTTAAGAAAACTTAAACAATAAAGCAATTACAGACTCAAAAATATGCAGAAAACTTCTTCTTACTTCTATGAACTATTCTCTGTATTTATATTGCTTTTTGGACTTGTTTCCTTGAAGGACTATGACTTCTCTGATAGTAGATATGCTTGAATCTTCGTGTAGATATCTTTCCTGAAAATCAGCACTTTCTGTTTATGAAACTGTTGAGCAGCTTGAATCTCTTGACATCATGAACTGAGCAGCTTGAGTTGTTTTGCTCTGGCAGCTTGAACTTTTACACTGGCAGCTCGAGTTTCTTCAACTAGCAGCATGAACTTTGTATTTACATGAAAAATCTACTAACAGTCTGAGAAGTCTAACTAACAGCTTGAATGTACTTAAACTATTTCCCAACAGATCAAATTCGAACATGTCGAGTGAATGACAACAAAAATCCAAGATTTTAACAGATTTAGACTTAGAAAATTGCATCCACTAGTCCTAATAGGTTCTCATCAATGTAATCAATTTGATGTTTCATCGGTTCAAAGGTTGTTATTTTGAAATACAAACTTTCCACCATTAAAACTTCAAAATCCGTTAATTTTGGCCCAAATGGAGTCTTAAACCACCTAAATCTTGTACAATACAGTTGATTATACCTAGATTGGTTAGTAGTCTCAAACACAAATGAACAAAACTCGACGAATAGTATGAAACTCGAAAACGGCAAACTCGAAGCAATAAAGTCGAAATCGCTCTTAATAAACTCAAAGGGTCAAAGTCGAAGGTAGGTGATTTATGACCATCACTGTTGACCTATTTATACCAACCTCCTTCGAGTTTGTGACCTTTCTCGAGTTTACCGCCAAACTCGAGGCCCTGCCAAATTCGAATATATATTCGAATTTTCCTTAGACTCGAATTTAATCTGAAAATTTTGAAAATTTCGAAAATCTTTGAAATAAATTCAAGTTTTTTAATTTGTTCGAGTAACGGAATAAACTATGCAAAATCATTTACCCTAAGCCCATGATTTTCACGCAATGTCTATTTTATTCAACTAGGAATGCACACTCAGTAAATTTTGACCTTTTTCCTAAGTAAAAATAAAATTAAAAAAAATGAAGTAAAAAATAAAATAAATTAAAGTTAAAATTGTGAACAAAAATTAAACTTAGACTAATCTACATTATTTAAAAATTTACAACCTATACTTAACACTTAACAGAATATTTTTGACGAGTATTGTCAAAGAAAGGTTCAATCAGATAGCGGTGTCAAATACGCACTTTCAGTATTCAAACTTTCACACTTAGGAATTTTTGATTCTTTTGATTGTTTGTCGTGACATACATTTCTAGCCGATTGTTGGTATTATTTTCCCTTTAAACATGTTACACTTCAGGATATCCCTTGGCCTTTTTATTTATCAAGAAATTTTCTTACGTGACTCATACTTAGACATACTTTTATGATCAAGGCATACACACAATGATTATAACTTTTTGGTATTTGCAAACTTTCTTTAAAAGGCAAACATCGGACACAGGTCTGTATTTACATACAACAAAGTGTCTTAGTTTGTCTTAAGGTTTATGTTTAAAGCTAGCAAGACAGCGGTGACAGGTCTGTACCGACGTACAACAGAGTGACTTATCTTGCTAACTCGAATCAAAACAGAGGCAACAGGTCTGTACTCACGTACAACAGAGTTACTTGTTTTGACTCTCAATTCAATATCATGATTTTTCTAATCTTTCCATTTCTTTAAGATGTATATGATGTTGCTATACATCCCCAGAAAGTTTGCATACCTCATTTAAATCAAAGTCTGTATGTCTCTAACATAAAAATTAAGACCAATTGGTCATACATCTAAGTTAGTGACACGTCTGACTTTTTCTTGAGTATTTTATTAGCCTTGAGACTCCCTATATGTATTATGCCTACCAACATATCAAACTGGATAATGTATAACACTTCGATTTTTAGGTGTATTATGTGTGAAAGTTAAACACTTAGAGCTAGTATTAACTGTGCTAATTTTCGTCACTTTGAACCTATGCATCTAAGACTTAACTCTTTTTCTGATATTCTCTTTTTTTTTTTGAACTTTTTATGGTTTTCTCTCTTTTTTTCTTTTGTTTTTCATAAATAAAATAAGGAAATAAAGTAACCTACTAACTTACTATTAAAGGAAACTATCCTAAGCTACTAGACTTACTATAAAAAGAAAGAAAAAAACTACTGCTATAAAAAGAAATAAAAACTCTACTAAGGTCAATTCATTTTGGGTTACGCATTCCATTAGTTGAATCAAATACTCAAAACGTGTTTTATCGAAAGCTTTGGTAAATAAATCTGCATTATTATCATCCGTTGCCACTTTTACCAGCTTTATTAAGTTCTTTTCAGCACAATCACGTATAAAATGATGTCTTATGTCTATGTGCTTTGTTTTACTATGTTTACCTGGATTATAACTTATAGCAATTGTAGACTGATTATCTACCCTAATGGGAGTATGAGTGTAAGTCAAACCAAAGTCCCGCAATTGTTGTTGTATTCACAAAACTTGTGAACAGCAACTACCAGCAGCAACATATTCGGCCTCGCACGTTGACACGACTACCGATGTCTGTTTCTTGCATTGCCAGGAAACAAGCCTCCCTCCTAGGAACTGACAACCTCCAGTTGTTGACTTGCACGTCAAGCTACATCCTCCGTAGTCTGAATCCGTGAGCACCTCCAATTCCAGATCGCCCTTCGCGTGGTACCAAAGTCCCAGCTTCGGTTTCGACTTGAGGTATCGTAGAATCCGCTTCACAGCTTTCATATGCATCTCTTTCGGATTAGCTTGAAACCTAGCACAAATGCAAACTACAAACATAATGTCAGGTCTTGAAGCAGTTAAATACATAAGTGACCCAATCATGGCTCGATATAACGTCGGATCCACATCGGTATCACTTTCAGTACCCGGTCCGAGATTGTGATTCACTTGAATCGGCGTGCTGAAATGAGCAGTCAACTTTGTTCCCTCCATCCCGAAGCGTTCTAAGATGTCGTAGACATACTTTGTTTGATGAATAAACATTCCCTCCTTCCTCTGATCGACTTGCAACCCCAGAAAGAAGTTCAACTCACCCATTGCACTCATCTCGAACTTTGACTTCATCACCTTTTCAAAGTCAGTGCACATTTGCTCGTCTGATGATCCAAAAATGATATCATCCATGTACACTTGTACCAAGATGAAGTGTTCCCCTTTTCGCTTCACGAACAAAGTAATATCTATCCTCCCTCTTTCAAACCCATTTTCTAAAAGATGGTTGGATAATGTCTCGTACCACGCCCTCGGTGCTTGATGCAATCCATACAGAGCCTTATCTAAGCGATATACTCTGTCTGGATATTTCGGATCTCTAAACCCGGGCGGCTGTTCCACATACACCAGTTCCTTCACTTTCCCATAAAGGAAAGCACTCTTAACATCCAGCTGGTATACTTTAAAACCCTTGAAGGAAGCAAAAGCCAGAAACAAACGAATTGCTTCCAACCTTGCTACTGGTGCGAACACCTCATTGTAATCGATTCCTTCCTCCTGGTTGAAACACTTTACAACTAACCTTGCTTTGTTGCGAGTGACTATACCCCGATCATCTCTCTTGCACTTAAAAACCCATTTGGTTCCTATGGCTATTTCTCCTCGAGGTAATGGAACTAACTCCCACACTTCTAGTTTCCTAAATTGTGACAGTTCTTCCTGCATCGCTTCAACCCAAGAGTTGTCTTTTAGTGCCATCTGCACATTTTTTGGCTCTACTTGCGAGATAAAGCATGAATAGAGGCAGGTATGAAAGGCCTCGGAGTCATTTATCATCGACAACAACACAGTGTTGTTATTCAAACTACTCCTAGTCCTCACACCAGCACTAGGACTTCCTATGATACTCTCTATAGGATGATTCTTGTTAATCCTAGATGTCTCTATCTCGTCAACCCTCAGATTATCTCCCAAATTAGATCATATCTCTCTTAACGGGGGAACGACCTCAGACTCCACATTTCCTTCCTCATGGACATTTTCCTCAGAGTTAGAAGCTGTAGTCTCATTATCGTTTGCAGGCACTTCAGAATCAGTAACTTCTGGAGATCCATCTTCAGTTGAAGTAGGCTCAGTTGTTGGTTGAAAAGTGGTCCTCGGAAAGCTATAACCCTCGTCATTCAGATTTAATGACGACATGTCCTTTTCGATAGTACCTGCATTTTCATCCAAAGGAATGTTAAATGATTCAAACAATTTGTCATAATCAAATATCCATTCCGGACCTGTTTGGGGTTCATGTGTATAACTTGTGACTTCAATGTTATACACAATCTCTACTGTACCATTAGATTTGTTAAAAACCCGTTTGTTTGGTGAGTTCGGCACATAACCTAGGAAGTATCCTTCGTCAGCCTTTTCACCAAACTTAGGTTGATGTTTTGTTCTCAGTAAAGTACATGGTACCCCAAAAGGTTCGAAGCCAGTTAAATTAGGTGGCCTTATATTCAAAACTTCATAACATGTTTTGTGCAAAGATTTGACAGTAAGGACCCGGTTTAAAACATGGCACGCGGTATTCACTGCCTCCCCCCAAAACAAGGAAGGAAGCTTTGAATCCGATAGCATGATCCTTGCTGCCTCGATCAATCACCTGTTTTTCTGTTCGGCCACCCCATTTTGTTGTGGCTCATAGGGTGCACTAAATTGATGCTCTATGCCCTTTGACAGGCAATATACACCAATTACAGTGTTTTTAAACTCTGTTCCGTTATCACTACGAAGTCGTTTAACCCTTGTTCCATATGAATTCTCGACTTGGTCTAAGAACCCGATGAGCTTTGCAGCCGTCTCGTCCTTTGTACCTAAAAAGAAAACCCAAGAAAAACGTGAGTAGTCGTCAGTAATAACTAAACAGTACCAACTACCACCTATACTCCTTTTGTTGATTGGTCCGAAGAGGTCCATATGCAACAAATCGAATGTGGCAGCGATGAAGTTCTGAGTCTTGGACTTGTGTGCCTTCTTGTGTTGTTTCCCTTTCTTGCACGGTAGACACTTATCCTCGAACTGAAAACTCTTCATTGGAACACCTTGCACCAACCCATTTTTCGTAATATAGTTCATCTTTCTCAGGTGCAAGTGTGCCATACGTCTGTGCCATAAAACCGACTCAGTCTCTGAAGCTTTAGATAACAGACATATTGGTCCCATTGAAGATTCTGGCTTCTTCATGTCGAGCACGTACATGCCATTCTTCCTTGGAGCCCTCATCAGTATCCACTCATCGGGTACTTTGAATTCCGGTTCAGCACTAACGCCTCAGTGTCAGTGAAAACCACTGAGTTCTTCTTATCACAGATTTGAGATACACTAATGAGATTATGAACCAATTTATCAACGTGATAAACTTGATCCAATTGGATAGTCCCATTTGTGACCACTCCAGTACCGGTGATGGTTCCTCCTTTATTTCCGGCGAATGATACAAAGCCCCTATTTCCTCCCTTGAAGTCTGCAAGTAGACTTCTCTCCCCTGTCATGTGCCTGGAGCAACCACTGTCGACGAACCATTTGTTGTTTGGACTTGTAGTTATCTCCTGCACATGAAAGAAAATAGGTTAGTTATCACGGGGAACCCAAGCCATAACTGACTTGGTAATACCATTCTCGTCCACATACTGAAACTCTTTCAAATACCCATCTCTCCTTTCAGGTGACTTGGGTCTTTGAACTGGAGTCTGTTGTGGTGCCGAGTGATTTAAGTTCACTCTTTGCCTTTGTGTAGGCATTTGCTGTGGAGCTCTTGAATAATTACGATTATAATGCATGTCGGACTGATATCCCTGAGCTCTACCTGGTGTTTGTTGTCTTACAGGGGTATGTGACCTAACCAGAGTGTAAGCTCTGCTAGGTGTGGTACTCATATAGTTCTGTTGCGGTCCTGACCTAGATTGATTAACGACTCGATTTGGTGAATTAGTCCTAATCACTTCTTTCGGTCGACCTGACACCGGTATTTGTTTCCCAGCAGATTTTGGTACCGCTTGCACAGTTTTCACGGTATTCTGAGAACTACTAGTGCTTGCAACACTTGTAGAAGGCTTAACTTGTTCTGGCTTTCCTGTCTTAGGTATATTATCTACTTTCCTATGCGGACAGCTAGAAGCAACGTGCCCTCTTTCGTGACATCTAAAGCAAGACATTTTATCAATTGACTTTTTGTGTGTGCCCTTTGATTTTAGTGTCTCACTAGAGTCTGGCTCTTTTGGTTCAACTATAGTGACTGGTTCATCATCTTGATCATTAAAGTCAATTTTGTGTTGTCCTACTGGTTTATCACTAGAGGATGGCACAAATTTAACTTTCTTGATCTTGATATTATAATCAGGCACCTTAGTTTCATTTTCCTTTACAGTTTCAAACACTGGTTCCGGTAATTCCTCTGAGTCAACTGATTTCTTAGTTTTCTCCTAAGGTTGAGGTACATAATTGTCATTGAAAGGTGGAGGACTCTCATGATATCCTAGACCTACAGGCTTTTTAGATTGACGCTGTGCATCTAAAATTTTCTCTAGGTTAAGAGATGAGTTCCTAAACTTTTCAAGTTTACTATTGACCTCAGCTACCTTTACCTTAGACTCAGCTAGCTCTATGTCTTTGGTTTTCAGCTCCTTGGTTAATGCCTCAACATGTTCATACATGAGTTCTAACCTAACACACTGTTCACTCAGTTTGTCCTTTAGAACTATAACATCCTATGCATCAGCCTTAAGCTTATCCCTAAGATCTTGCTTTATATCTACTAAGCTAGCATTATCTGATTTTAACGATTCATTTTGAGCAGATATAGTTTGATGTGATTCTAGCACTAAATTTAACCTATCGTTAGATGTAGCACATAAAACACATAAATCATGGAAAAGAGAAAAGTTTAGACTTACCTTGGTATGATGTGATTCCACGTTGGCCATCTGAGCGGCAAACTCCAGAATTGTCTGATCATTTGACTTCTCTACCCACATCGGACTGCTTTCATTCTGACTGCTGTCCCCTGTGATTTCCTCTGCCCCTTCACTGCCAGTCTCAGTCACTTCAGCCATAAAGGCTCTAGCGTTCGACTCTGTATGTGTACTCCAGTCATAAGTTCCATCTAGCTGTCTGTCTGATGTGACATTGGATAACAGACCAACTATATTTGCTTGACTGGTAGAAGGACTTGGTAGATATCGCCCTTGCGATTGGATCTGATACTGTCCCTGGTAATTCTCTACCTTCGGTCTCTGACACTCTCTAGCGAAGTGTCCTAACCCCTGACAGTTGTAACATTTTACCTTGGACTTATCGAACCCAATCTTGTTGCTACTCATATTAAGATTTCTACCCGTCCTCTTGATGAACCACTTCACTCTCTGAGTTACCATGGCCAGTTGCCATTGCAGATCCATCTCTTCAAGATCATCAGGGTCTACCTGATCGTAATCCTCATCCCAAAGCGCAGGATCGTTAATTTTGCCCTGAACGCAATTGCCGTATGCGGTCACGAATGAAGCCAACAGATTCAGATGGTCTTCAGCCGATTTTGCGCTCATAGGCATCTTAGAATATCCTTGAGATGTAGATGCCGGAGCAGCCTGATGCTGCTTTTCTTCTGGTCTAGCGAACCCTAAGAAAGCCCTATTCTGTGAGTCTTCAGTCTCAGCCGGTGACGACGTTTCTCCCGAGAAAAAGGCTGTAGCTGTCTTCATTTCAGCTAGCACTGAAGGTTTTGATTTCCCGAAGTACATTGCAGGATCTTGAATTTGATCAAAATCCGTTTCCTTCTTCAGCAACTCGAAATGATATGCCCTCAGCGTTCCCACAACATTCTCTAGAGTCAGAGTATAGTATTTATCTTCATAATGCTTGATTAAGGCCACATACATATCCCACTTGGCCGGTAAAGCATCCAGAAGCTTGTTATTCTTCTCAGTTTCACTATACTCAATGTCATGACTGTCTAACTCTGTAAGCAGATGATAGAAACGTGTGATAGTCTCATCCAGCTTTTCATCCTTCAATGCTTTGAAGATAGCAAACTGCTGCTTGAGCATTTCCATTCGTTTCCTTCTAACCCTCGGGTTACCCTCACACCTTTTCTCCAACGCATCCCACAGCTCTTTTGCTGTCTTCTGATTACGGAAGGTGTGCAGTATGTCCTGAGGTAACGCCATTCGAATGATAGCATATGCACGGTTCTCTGCTTTATACAACTTCTTAGCGTCATCCTTCATCATAGAATAAGGAACAACCTTTTGTCGTCCTTCGACCTCAGCTGTAGGTGGAATTTATCCCTCGTCGATACAAATCCACATGCGCATATCATTAAATCGTGTGAAGTCGGCAAACCGATCCTTCCACCAGTAATAATCTTCAAGTTTCATCAACTTTGGTGGAGTATTGGCTTTTCCAACCTCGTGATCCATCTCCATAAACCGTTGTAGACTTGTCATTGTTTCAGATATTTTTTGATTTAAACTTAATTAATTTAATTCGAAATTAATTTAAAATAATCCTTTCGAATTGGGATAAATTCGAATCTGATTAATTTTAAACTGTTTTTGAACTAAATTTGAAATTAAGTTCGAAATCAAACTATATTCGAAATTAATGGCAAAGTCAAATGGTCCTTAAATTCGAAATTACACCTAAATTCGAAACCCTCTAAAATCGAATGTCCTACTAAACTCGAATGTCCTGTATTCGACTTTATCGTAAAGTCGAAATCCAAAGCAAAGTCGAAATGGCCAATTTCGAATCAAACTTTTAAGGAAACTCGAAAGGAGCGTATTTTGGTTAAAACCTAATTCCTCCTTAACAAATTCGAGCGCCGCAAATTCGAAAAACGACTAATACCTCGAGTTTTTCACGTTTTTCAGATTAAATCAATATTTTTACAAGTAAAAATATTGATTTTGATAAAAAAAAACGTAAACTACAACAAAGTATTTCCCAGAATTCAAGAAACTCTCAAAAATATGATAATAACCGTCCAAATACGTCAAGAAACCTAGGATGTATCTTTTGAACACTAAGAACACGAAGAACACCCCTTAGTCTCTTATACCATTTGTAAGGTCTTGTAACTACGGATCTATCTTAACGCGACACTCACCAACGAGTGTGGAATTCTCGTTAGCGGCTTGACGGATATATCACACTCACGGAACACGGAGACTACCACGGCGTTGTACGAACGAATACGAACGAACCTACGCGATGATTCTCTCCGAAAACACACACAGATTGCTGATAAACTCGAGATCGCCTTCTGCTAATCACTCACGGAATTCTGCAAAAGTCCACTAATCATTCGAGTTAATCCATAAATATAGTGATCCATTCGAGTTTGTCATGGGCCAAACTCGAATCAGGCCCAAGGCCCATTCGAATTTGTCCCATTGACAAATTCGAATCTGCCTTATTCGAATTTATACCAAATTCGAATCTGGCTAATGTGTAAATTCGAATATGCTCTAAATTCGAATTTCACAAGATAAACTTCTATTTTAACATATGTTTTAACTTATGTTTGAATTAATCTTTGGACTTTATGTTTGAACTTCTTGTAATACATTACATCAAGTTCAAACATACAATCAATAAATATCAAACACACAAAATCACATATATCAAACACTAGTTAATATTCAATACCTTGTAATAGCACCTAGACAAAATGCTAACACACTTAGACTACTATCGTCACACAGGGTGTACCAACAGTTTAGTTTTTTAATAGCTCGTTACTTTGAAGATTTTAACAATTGATGTGAAAATTTAGTAATGATGGTGTGTTACATTATTATGCATTGTGTGATATGTATTAATTGGGATATGCTAATATGTATGACATTTATGTTTTTCAAACTTTTACTATACGTATGAAATAATGGATGTGATATTTTGTTAATACAGCATATTGTTTTGCATACTTTGGTTTCAAGGTAGATAGTTTTTTCATAATTTGGTTTTCAAGGAAGATTGTTGTGCATAATTTGCTGAGTGGGTTGTCTAATTATGTATGATGTGGTTATTTAGATGCTGCCCCTCAATGCTTGGCATTGTTCATAGTATTTATAATGTGCATAACTTATATGGTTAGTTTGTAAATACGGAACAATGTTTTGCATAATATTGTATGGTTAATACCATAATGAAAAAACTGAGTTTATTTATTAACTAATATGGCTATAAATGAATTGACTTTTGAGCATAACTGTTGCCAGACTGCACCGAGATGAAGCGGTCGAATAGGGCTTAGGTCGAAGTACGTTAATACCATTAAAACAACTTTACATATATCCGACAAAGAAGATTTTGCTGAATAAGTCGATATGGTTAGCGAACAACGGGTGCATAATTACGATAAAGGTATTAGTATTTTATACCGTTCTTATCAAAGAAAGTGATGTGTATGGTGTGGTTTTTGGATTTTGGAACTCATATTTGAATAGTGTATTGATTTAATTCAATGTTACGCTTGTCATGATGTTTTTTAGATTGATGTAAAAAATGTTATAAGCAGTGTTTTGCAATATGCACAGTTTGGTAGTAGTTAACAATTTATAGGTTAATATGCAAGTTTGCAGTTGCTCTTATTTTATGCAGTTTTGTGCATAATATGTATATTTACATGCACATTATGTAGTGGGTGTTTTATTATGTGTATGTACGTATAATCATATATGTGTTGTAATTTATTGTTTTTTTTTTAAATACATGTATGTGGATGACATTTGTGATGTTAGTGATAAAAATAGTTTTCACGTAGGTGAAATCTGTGTATAATTTTTGCACATAACACTGATGCACAATTTATGCATTTTGGCGGGCATTGTCGTTGTATCTTAATGTGTTCCATCGTGTGATAAGTTATGATAAATGTAAGAAAGTTGCATATATTTGTATTCATCTACAGGTCAGAAAAGAAATCTAGAAACACTAGAATCAGATGATGATTTCAAAAGCGGAAAGATTGTCAAGGTTAAGAAAGTGTGTGTGACGAAGCCCAGAAAATACGTTGCAGAGGCAAGTGAGGGTGCGAGTGGTGCAAGTAATGTTGATGGGGTGCCTACGAGGAGAGTATCGACGATCGTAATTCAAAACGTTATCCACTAATACGTGTGCGTACGTCGCCAAAAGCACTATTTGAGTGCATTGGTTCATTAATGACTAAGCAACAGGCCGACGTAACGTCTATAGGGTTTGGCAAATTGTTATCGTTGCGTGTGAAGGAAATACCATTGAAGCTTGGGTATTGGGTTGTGGATCATTTTGATCCAAAGACGTGTTCGATAAGGACAGACAAGTGGAGGATTTGCATTGACGAGGATGTTATCTTTGATACCATGGGCATACCATCGAGGGCTAGTAAGTTGAACCAGCATGATGCATCAAAGGATACGCAACAACTTATCAAGAATTATAAAGCACAGTAAGGAAAGGGGAAAAGCTTTCCCCAAAGATGATCTCAGATATGATAAGGCTGGAACAACAAGAAGAGGGGATCTATTCAAACTGAACTTTCTAGTGTTGTTTATTAATTTGATGGTTGAAGGAACAAAATCAGGCCTTGTAAGTCTGAAGGTGCTGCAATACGTTGAATTTGTAAGATCTATAAGTGATATGAACTGGTGCGGGTACATATTGGACAGCTTGAAGACATGCAAGGATGGGTGGAAGCAAGATGGAAGTACATTCTTCTCTGGACCATTGACACTGCTGACGGTATGTGTTTATCATATGCATACTAACATTAATTATGCATACATTCTGCATCAAAAGATTAAATTCTGATGCATTTGTATAAAAATTGTTGCAGCTAATATATGATGATAGAGTAACATGTCAAAAGTTGAAAGTTGGTAAAGATAAATCAGTTATAGTATTATGTTCGTGGGATACAGAGAAGTTGAAGGAACGTGAAAGAAAGGAGATTGAGTGCGGAGGCTTTGGAATGGGAAAGGCATACAAGATGGCTGCGGTTGGAAGCACACATGTTGCTGAATATATTGGTGCAGAGAAGACTGAAGATGCTGGAAATGCATCTGGTGACGTTGATGGTTCTGATGAGGACATTGGGTTGCATCAATTACTATCGGATATAAAAGGTAGCAAGAAATTGAAGAAGAGTGGTTCGAGCAAAACAGAGATTAAACCTATTGGATGCAACGCAGGACCTGGTAATAACCATATGTCAAAAAGTTACATCATTTTACACATCAACATTTGGTACTTATGTTTTATAGTTATGTTATATATTTACATCAAGCAAACGCGACAGCACTGGCGATGCATGTTGATGATACATTGGAAATGATTGTTGAACTTGACACCCAGGCTGAGGAAAACATAGATTGTCTTCTTAAGCTTATCGATGAGAGTCGTAGCACAGATACAACAAAGAGTATGATTGGTGCAAAAGGTAAACATCGATGTTATATTATGGGAATTTATATGCATGCTTGTCTAGTTTGTATTTAAATAGAAGTTTCGCCGTTATGGTAGATGCATCCCCGGTGTTGTCTGAACCAACAAGTGTTGGTGGGGTTGATGCAGAAAGTGATGCATCGATGATGGATCCAGACGGTATTTATAGTATTCTTTAATTATAAATAACTTATGATGTTTATATTGATATATTGCACTGTTAACGCGAATTTATAATTATGCAGTGGGTGTGTTGAAAGATACGACTATGTTAACGAGTTTTCAACATGGGGGTGTAGATGTTCCTGGTAAGGATGTGACGGGATGTGGTAAGGATGCAGAGCCTAATGAGGATGCATTGAAGGTAATCACTTGTTATTACAATTCAGAGGTAAACATATCATTTGCCGTGATATTAATTTGGGAATGTGATATTAATTTGGTAATGTTATATGTATTATATAATCGTATTGACCATTTTTTCATGTTTCGTACAGGAGTGTCTGCGGTGTTATGACCACAGCTTCAGTCAATTCGCCCATAAAACCGATTTCATGAAGAACACATTAATATCTACAATGTTGTGCTATCCAGATTCAATTGAGTTGGCGGATAGAGCTAAGAAGTGGAGAAGGCTGATAGTTGATGAGCATATGCGTTTGAACTCAGAATTGGTCAAACTAGAATCAATGAAATTCAAGGCGGCATCAACTTCTGGTGCAAAAGGAACAGATGAATTGTTTAAGACTCTGGAGATGAAGGCTCCAGTTTCAAGCCCAGACGACTCAATGCAGGTTACCAAAAATTTGGACCCTTAGAACATTGTATGTAATGACATAAATGCTTAACTGTGAATTGTGGTAGTACTAAGAATCTATTGCATGCTATGTGTTTTTGTAAAAATATTTTGTTATCGTTGTTAAAATGTATGCACTAATGAACGTTGAAACGTATTCATATGTAGAAATTGTCAATGTAATCGGTATATGTGCTTCTTTAACTAAATGATGTGTTTTTCTGTAAATATGCGATGACATTGTGTACCTAAACATTTGTTACCGTTTTGCGACTCTAGTGATGCATGTATGCAGCAGGGCGACGACGTTAGTGACACACAATGGATCGAACAAAGAGAGCAATACGACAGGGTACCAGCATGAAGTCTCCATTCCTGAAAAGAATCTTGGATGTTGATGTGAGGTTGACGAAGCTTGAGAAAGAAGTATCAAGTGCATTTTTTTCAATGCAACACGACCCACAGTAAGAAACATATTTGTTTGTCGCAATTAGTGCATATATTATATTTGTCTATGGTAGTTATGATTTTAAGTTTTCAGTTTTAGTGACCTGGTATTCGAGACTAAATTGAATATGAGTTATATCGGGGTGTGTTTCGAAACTTTGAGTTCTGGTGCAAATGTAGTCAATAGTGTCGTAGATTGTTGGTCAACCATTTCGAACCACAAGGAGCAGTTTTGAAGCAATAGTTTCCCGCTTTGAATATTCTTTTTGTAAGGTCTACCACTGACAGATCTATCTTGACGCGGATCCGTGAACGAGTGCGGAATCCTCGTTGACGGTTAGACGGACAACTCTCAACCAACTGAAACACGGAGACTATTAGACGCTGAACGAACGACACACGAACGATCCTACGAACTAATTCTCTCCGAAACGGGACTCACCTAGCTGATAAACTCGAGATCGCCTATCGCTTAATTCCTCACGAATTCTGCCAAAGGTCTGCTAATCATTCGAGTCTATCCCTAATTATAGACCCTGATTCGAGTCTGTTGTGGGCCAACCTCGAATCTGGCCTAAGGCCTCATTCGAATCTGTCCATCTGACAGATTCGAATCTAACCTATTCGAATCTAAGGATACATTCGAATCTATCACAGATTCGAATGTCTTCCTTAACCTATTCGAATCTAACCAATACACTTAAACACTTAAGTGATGAAACTTATAATATTACCTTATGATTGATTTTATCTTTGAGTTTTATGTTTGAACTTCTTGTAAAACGTTACATCAAGTTCAAACATACAAACACTGATAAACATCAATCATATATAATATATATACCAAACATATGCAAAATCACAATGTAAGACAACTTAGACTGCTATCGTCACACGGGATGTACCAACAGACTCCCCCTTGACGATAGCTTCTAATAATTCACACATTTGATTTAAGAACATGGTTTATTATTGATTCAAAATACTACCAGCATACAGACCTTTTTCTACACATACCTTGACTACATTTTCATATTTACTCGCTTCAGCATCCATATGTGCGTCACTGGAAATCTTACAGTTATACAAGATCTGCAAGTCTTCTTTAGATAAGTTCACCAGGTGAAGCGGGTCATAGACTCTAAGAATAACCTTTTCTTCTAAGTCTTCCATAACCGCTTCCCCAGTTTCTGTGTCAGCATACCACCACTTCAGATTCTTCAGAATGTTTTGTGGCATTGGCTTGAGAGGTACCTTCCTAAGACACCTGGCTGGCTTATAATGAATCCTCATCCAAGGTCTACCAGTTAGAGGGTCGATACGTGATGGATCCTCAACTCTTTTCCCAACTCTTGGACTCAGGCGCTCAAATTTCCTCGATCTTCCCTCCTTTCTTATTATTCTTGCGATAACGTCCGCATAGGGATCATTGCCAATATTGATCAGATCTTTCCATGCTAAATCTGCAATTTCAATCTTTGGCAAGGAGTTGAACGCCTTTAAGGTTCGCCTCATGTACTGAAGCCCGTCTTTTCTCTTTATTATGAATAGCTGCAGTTCTCTGTCAAAGAACCAGCTTAAAATTCGCTCAGACAGCTTCCCCGTACCTGGCACTCTCATTTTCCTTTTAATTGCAGCTTCCTTCTCTTCAGCCCTGAACCATAGCTTTCGTTTTTCTTCATTGGTTAGCTCTCTTGCAGGTTCCTCTGTCGATGGCTGAGGATTTAAAGCAACATTCACTATATCTGCATCGACAATGTTATGTCCATCAATCATATAAGTATCTGTGATAGGATTCTGCTGCACAATTATCTCGTCAGCTTCATCATCCTCATCAGCAAGTACTTCATCATCTGATCGCCAGTCGACTATCTCCTCTGGCGCAATCTCCCCTTCTTCAAGCTCTTCATCTTCGTTATCAAAGCCTACATCCAGTGGATCATCATCAAGATCCATGAGCGCGTCAATCATCTCACTGATTTCAAAGTCTGTAGGCTCCTTAGACGAACTAGCTTCACCCCTGTGTCCTTCGCCTTGACTAGGCTCCCCCTGAATTTGAGTAACTTGAGCTGCAGGAAAATCTACAGACTCAATCTCTTTATTTGCACTGGGATCATTGCCTTCATCATCATCATCTTCTCGCTGAACTTCCTGATCTTTACAACTTGTCTCCCCCTGAGTTTGTAGAGTTTTCATAAGCTGCTCTAGGAGGGACCGCATTGCTCGGATCTCAGACGATTGGTCAGTGACAAAAGATTTAAGCTCAGTGTTTTCATCTCTTACACCTTCAATAATCATTCTCAACTCAGCATTCTCCTTATCCAGATTAGCGTTATGTGCTTGGAGTTCACCAACTGCTTTAGTGAGAGTCATAATTTGAACGTGCTGAAAATCCACTCGACTCTTCAGCTGCAGTAATCTTTGATTTTCATTGTATGCTTCTGGCATAGATGGAATGGACTGAAGGGGAGAAGGATTGAATGGTGGCGGAATATAGGGTTCGTGTTGCTGAGGTGGCGGTGATGGTGAATCTGTGGTTGGTGCTTGGGTTTGGGCTTGAGAGGTTTCTGGTTGTGCTTCCGAGGTTGAAGACGACCCTTGCATAAATCTATGACGTTTTGCGCGTGGCCTCGTCACTAACGTAGCAATCTCTTCTTCTTCATAATCGGACTCCTCCAATTCCCTGGTCTCTCTCCTCCTCGAACCACCTTGATTGACAATCAATCTAGAACCATAAGTCTCAAAACGACTTCCAGTTTCGGTAGTTACCACCTCATGAACTTCATCTGATTCGGTTTCAGATTCCGAAGATGTCAATCCTGCCTCAGCCCCCTCTGGCTCATATTCGTCAACATCACGAAATATATCATCATTATCTCCAGGCGGACTCAGCAGCTCATCCACCAATGCTGCTGCAACATCTTCATTTGCATGTGGACCCGAAGCCCATATTTCCTCCAATGTTTGGGCTATTTGCTCGGTTTCTGGATTGGCACTTGAAGGCCCAGCTTCCTGTACCTCTGGCTCCGGCTGACTCGTAGAAGGCCTAGACGCCTGAGACTGAGTTGTAATATCTCTTTGTCTTCGCCTTGGATCACGTGGACGAGCACGAGTCTGATGCGGTTGCTGATGCGCTGTTGCTGTTGCTGTTGCTGTTGCTGTTGCTGTTGCACTTCTATTTCACATGCCCAGTTGGCATTATCAGGTGCCACAAAGTTCCTGTCTAAGATAGCTCCAAACAACGGACGAGCAGTAGGAACAGCCAATCTTCCTCGGTGTGAGGAACAATCAGCAAATATGCGTTTTTCCATTACATTTACGCTCAAAGAATCATTCGATTGTGGCAGACTTGGCAAAAAGTGACGTATCAACATCATCACGAACCTCGGATACAACAGGAACCTTTCTCTCTCAGGAGCCGTGATTTGATGAATAAATTCTGAGAAAATCAGCTGCGAGAAACTAAACTTCTTATTGTACACCATCGCGATCATTGCTGATTGGATTTTTGATACAATGTAATCAAATCCAGCCTTCTTAGGTGCAAAACAGATCATGAAGACATGCACCAAGAATCGCCATTGCCCGATCAGGCCACTCTTCATATAAGACGACTTTGTTACATCTAGACTGTAACCCATTCGTTGAAAAGCCGCTTGCCTAATACTTAGTGGAAAGTCAATAGGCCCAGACTCCTCTTCCTCAGATCCTAGCTGCAACACTTGACGCAGCATATCAGCAGAGAATACCAACGGTTGCCCTGCGATCCTAGTTCTCAGCACTGTCGGGGTGACAGAGCAGTCAACTTGTAAGTGATCATAGAACTGCCGCACATATGAGATTACAATCGGAATGTTCTGAAACAAAGCGTAACTAATTCTGGACTCAGCTAAGAAGTCCAACACTTCACGATAACCCTGCGCCTCAGGGATATTATTTTCTGGATTAAGAACCATGTTATGCTTAGGGACGAAAGCACGAAGCGCCATATCTGCACAATACATAAAATTGTTAGATTATTATTAAAAATCAATAAACTTGTTTAAATTCAAATTTGTTTTATCTTGTATTTGATTAAATACAAAATCTAACACAATTAAATTTTCACAAGTTTAATAAAATTTAAATTCAACAAAATAAATGAAGTACAGAATCGAGAGTAACAGATTCGAAGTGCCCATATTCGAATGTGATGGACAGATTCGAATATACCCTATTCGAGTCTGATGGACAGATTCGAATATCTGGTCATCTCGAATCTATTGATAGATTCGAGAAACCCATGATCAGATTCGAAACCATTATCAGATTCGAAAGGCCGACACCCCTTTTTCAACAAAAATCCAAGATTTTAACCATTTTGAACGTAGCAAATCACATACATTAGTTCAACTAGGTTCTAATCATAGATTTATGCTTTTAATTTGATCTTTTATTAGTCCAAACTTGGTAATTTTGCAAAAACCCTATTTTGACCTATAAAACATCAAAATGTGATGTTTAAGCCCAAATTTGTGTATTAAACCACCAAAATCTTGTACAATCATGTTGCTTATACCTAGATTTGAACGTAGAATCGAACACAAAAGCTTTAGAATCGATGAGATGTCGTTTAGTGGAAATACGATAGACTCGAGATTAGATTCGAGATCGCCAGAACAGATTCGAGATATCAGATTCGAGAACAGTGAGAAGTAAATGCTTTCACTGTGGACCTTTATATACTAACTACCTTCGAGTCTATGCAATTTCGAGTCTACTGACAGATTCGAAGTATCTCACATTCGAGTCTGTCTTAGATTCGAAATTTCCAACACTTAGAAAAATTTCGGAAATTTTGAAATAATTTCAACTTTTTCCAACTATTTTCTACTGTGTAGTGTAACCAGATAAACTATGCCAAATCTTTTACCCTAAGCTCAGATATTTCACGCATTGTATATTTTATTCAACTTTGAATGCACCCTCAGTAACTTTTGACCTTTTACCTAAGTAAAAATTAAACTAAACTAAAAATAAAAATAAAATAAGCTAAGGTAAAAATAAAATTAAAGTAAATTAAAATTTTGACTAAAAAATTTAATCTAGACTTAAGTTATAAAAATAAATTTACAATCTACGCTAAATACCAAACAACATATTTTTGGTGAGAATAGTCTAAGAAAGGTTCAATCAGATAGCGATGTCCGATACTAACTTTCAGTACTTAAACTTTCACACTTAGGAATTTTTGATTCCTTTGATTGTTTGTCGTGACATACCCATTTAGCCGATTGTTGGTATTTAACCCTGTTAAACATTCTACATTTCGGAATATCCCTTGGCCTTTTTATTTATCAGGAAATTATCTTACGTGACTCAGACATAGACATACTTTTATGATCAAGGCACACAGACAAAATTCTAACTTGTTGGTATTTGCAAACTTTCTTTAAAAGACAAACATCGGACACAGGTCTGTATTCTCATACAACAAAGTGTCTTAGTTCGACTTAAGGTTTAACTTTAAAGTTAGCAGATAGCGGTGACAGGTCTGTACTGACGTACAACAAAGCGACATGTCTGCTAACCCGAATCTAAACAGAGACAACAGGTCTGTACTTACGTACAACAGAGTTGCATGTTTTCGACTCTCAGTTTTTCATGATATTTCTATTCTTTCCATTTTCAGACGTATTTGATGTTGCTATACATCCCCAGAAAGTTTGCATACCTCATTTAGACTCAATGTTTGTATGTCTTGTACATAAAAATTAAGACCGATTGGTCATACATCTAAGCTAGTGACACGTTTGACTTTTTCTAGAATATTTTATTAGCCTTTAGATACCCTATATGTATTATGCCTACCAACACATCAAACTAAATAAAGTATAACACTTAGGATTTAGTTGCATTATGTGTGAAAGCCTAAACACTTAGAGTCTGTAACGACGGTGCTAATTTTCGTCACTTTGGACCTTTATATACTAAGACTTTAACTCCTTTTTCTGATATTTTTTTTTTTTGTATTTTTGTAATTTTCTTTCTTTTTTCTTTTGTTTTTCATAGCAAAAAGCAGTAAACTAAGCTAACCTACTAACTTACTAAAAATAGATACTTACTAAAAATAGAAACTTTCCTAAATTAGAAACTTACCTAAATTAGCAGCCTACTGTAAAAAAGAAAGAAATATAACAACTATAAAAGAAAATAAAATACTACTAAGGTCAATTTTACTCTGGGTTGCGCATTCCATTAAGTTGAATTAAATACTCAAATCGTGACTTATCAAACGCTTTGGTAAATAAATCAGCATTATTATCTTCAGTCGCCACTTTTACCAGTTTTATCAAGTTCTTTTCAGCACAATCACGAATAAAATGATGCCTTATGTCTATGTGCTTTGTTTTACTGTGTTTAACTGGATTATTTGTTATCGCAATTGTAGATTGATTGTCTATCCTAATTGGAGTTTGAGTATAAGCCAAACCGTAATCCCGCAATTGTTGTTGTATCCACAGAACCTGTGAACAGCAACTACCAGCAGCAACATACTCGGCCTCGCACGTTGACACGGCTACCGATGTTTGTTTCTTGCATTGCCAGGACACCAATCTCCCTCCTAGGAACTGACAACCTCCAGTCGTTGATTTGCGCGTCAAGCTGCATCCTCCGTAGTCCGAATCTGTGAACGCCTCCAAGTCTAGATCTCCCTCCGCGTGATACCAAAGTCCCAGCTTCGGTTTCGACTTGAGGTATCGTAGAATCCGCTTCACAGCTTTCATATGCATCTCCTTCGGATTCGCTTGAAACCTAGCACAAATACAAACAGCAAACATAATGTCAGGTCTTGAAGCAGTTAAATACATAAGTGACCCAATCATGGCCCGATATAAAGTCGGATCCACATCGGAATCACTTTCAGTACCCGGCCCGAGATTGTGATTCACTTGAATCGGCGTGCTAAAATGGGCAGTCAACTTTGTTCCTTCCATCCCAAACCGTTCCAATATGTCATAGACATACTTGGTCTGATGGATAAACATGCCTTCCTTCTTCTGGTCAACTTGTAACCCCAAAAAGAAATTCAACTCCCCCATAGCACTCATCTCGAACTTTGACTTCATCACCTTCTCAAAATCTTTGCACATCTGTTCGTCTGATGATCCAAAAATGATATCATCGACGTACACTTGCACCAAGATAAAGTGATCTCCTTTTCTCTTCACAAAAAGAGTACTATCTATCCTACCCCTCTCAAAGCCGTTTTCTAAGAGATGGTTCGATAGAGTCTCATACCATGCCCTAGGTGCCTGATGTAATCCATAAAGAGCCTTATCTAACGATATACTCTATCAGGATATTTAGGATCTGTAAACCCGGGCGGTTGTTCTACATATACTAACTCCTTCACTTTCCCATACAGGAAAGCACTCTTAACATCCAGTTGATATACTTTAAATCCTTTGAAGGAGGCAAAAGCTAAAAACAACCTAATTGCTTCTAACCTTGCTACTGGTGCAAACACTTCGTTGTAATCGATTCCCTCCTCTTGGTTGAAACCCTTTACAACTAATCTCGCTTTGTTGCGCGTGACTATACCCCGATCGTCTCTCTTGCACTTAAAAACCCATTTGGTTCCTATTGCAATCTCCCCACGAGGTAACGGAACTAACTCCCACACTTCTAGTTTCCTAAATTGTGAAAGTTCTTCCTGCATCGCTTCAACCCAGGAGTTGTCCTTAAGTGCCATTTGCACGTTTTTGGGCTCTACTTGCGATATGAAGCACGAATATAGACATGTGTGATATGCCTCGGAGTCGTTTATCATCGACAACAACACAGTGTTGTTATTTACACTACTCCGAGTCCTCACACCCTCATTAGGATTTCCTATGATGCTATCTATAGGATGGTTCTTGTTAATCCTAGAGGTCTCTATTTCGTCTACCCTTAGATTATCTCCTAAGTTGGATCCTATTTCACCTAAAGGGGGAACAGGCTCAGCTTCCACATTCTCTTCCTCACAGACGTTTTCCTCAGAGGCAGAACTTGATGCTTGAGTCTGATTCTCAGTGTTAGGTTCTTCTGGATTAGCAACTTCTGGAGACCCATCTACAGTCGCAGTAGGCTCGGACGTAGATTCGAACGTGGTCCTTGGAAAAATATGGCCATCGTCATTTAGGTGCAACGTCGCCATGTCTTTATCGATTGTACCTGCAGTATCATCCAAAGGAATGTTAAATGACTCAAATAACTTATCATAGTCAAAAATCCATTCCGGACCAGTTTGGGGTTCATGTGTATAACTTGTGACTTCAATATTATACACAATCTCCACAGTACCACTCTTTTGTTAAAAACCCGTTTGTTTGGTGAGTTTGGCACATAACCTAGGAAGTATCCTTCGTCAGCCTTTTCACCAAACTTCGGTTGATGTTTTGTTCTTAAAAGTGTACATGGTACTCCAAACGGTTCGAATCCAGTTAAGTTAGGTGGCCGTTTATTCAAAATTTCATAACATGTTTTGTTCAATGATTTGACTGTAAGGACTCTATTTAAAATGTGGCACGCGGTATTCACTGCCTCCCCCCAAAACATGGTAGGAAGCTTTGAATCCGAAAGCATAGTCCTTGCAGCCTCAATCAATGTTCTGTTTTTACGTTCGGCCACCCCATTCTGTTGAGGTTCATATGGTGCACTGAATTGATGCACGATGCCCTTTGATAGGCAATATACACCAATTACAGAGTTTTTAAATTCTGTCCCATTATCACTACGAATACTTTTAACCCTAGTTCCGTAGGAATTCTCCACTTGGTCTAAGAACCCGATGAGCTTCGCAGCCGTCTCGTCCTTTGTACCTAAAAAGAAAACCCAAGAAAAACGTGAGTAATCGTCGGTGATAACTAAGCAAAACCAACTACCTCCAATACTCCTTTTGTTGATTGGGCCGAAAAGGTCCATATGCAACAAATCGAATGTCGAGGTTATGGAATTCAGCTTCTTGGACTTGTGTGTCTTTTTATGTTGCTTGCCCTTCATGCACGGTAGACACTTGTCTTCAAACTGAAAGCTCTTCAAAGGCACACCTTGCACCAAACCATTTTTCGTTATGTAGTTCATTTTCCTTAGGTGCAAGTGAGCCATGCGTCTGTGCCACAAAACCGATTCCGTCTCCGAAGCTTTTGATAGTAAACAGATCGGACCCATCGAATTATCTGGCTTGTTCATATCGAGCATGTACAAGTCATTCTTCCTTGGAGCCCGCATCAATATCCAATCTTCAGGTATCTTGAATCCCGGCTTTAGCACTAACGCTTCAGTGTCCGTAAATAACACCGAGTGCTTCTTATCACAGATTTGAGATACACTAATGAGATTATGAACCAGTTTATCAACGTGATAAACTTGATCCAATGTAATCGTCCCATTAGTGACTTCTCCAGTTCCAGTGATATTTCCTCCTTTGTTGCCCGCGAATGATACAAATCCCCTATTACCCCCCTTGAAGTCTGTGAGAAGACTTCTTTCCCCCGTCATGTGCCTGGAGCAACCACTGTCGACGAACCACTTGTTGTTTGGACCGGTAGTTATCTCCTGCACATGAAAGAAAAATAGGTTAGTTATCACGGGGAACCCAAGCCATGACTGACTTGGTAATACCATTCTCGTCCACATACTTGAACTCTTTCAAGTACCCATCTCGCCTTTCAGGTGACTTGGGCCTTTGAACTGAATTCTGTTGTGGTGCCGAGTGATTTAGATTCACTCTTTGCCTTTGAGTAGGCATTTGTTGTGGTGCTCTAGAATAAGTCTTATTATAATGCATTTCAGACTGTGATCCCTGAGCTTTTACCGGAACATATTGTCTAACGGGAGTATGTGACCTAACTGGAGTGTGTGACCTGCTAGGTGTGGTGCTCCTATAGACTTGTTGAGGTGCTGACCTAGATTGATTAATGACACGATTCGGTGAATTTGTCCTAACCACTTCTTTTGGTCCAACCTTAACCGGTGTTTATTTCACAACAGGTTTTGGTGCGGCCTGCACAGTTTTCTCGGAACTCTGAGAACTACTAGTGCTCGCCGCACTTGGTGAGGGCTTAACAGGTGTTGGATTCACTGTCTTAGGGTTAACTTCTGCTTTCCTAACTGGACAGTGAGAAGCAACATGCCCTTTTGCGTGACATCTAAAGCAAGACATCTTATCCATGGACTTTTTGGTTGGTCCCTTAGATCTAGGCGTCTCACTAGTGTCTATTGCCTTTGGTACAGCTACAGTGTCTGTCTCTTCGACCTGGTCAGCCCATGAAATTTTCTGTTTTCCTGCAGGTGTTTCACTGGAAGAAGACACAAATTTCACTTGCTTGACCTTGACGGTTGAGTCAGTCACCTTAGGTGTATTGTCAACTTTAGGCTCAGGTGTAGGTTCAGGTAGGTCCTCTAAAACTACTGACTTGTCAGTTTTCTCCTGAGGCTGAGGCACATAGTTATCATTGAAAGGTGGAGGAATTTCGTGAAAACCTAGACCTACAGGCTTCTTAGACTGTCTTTGGGCATCTAAGACTTTCCCTAGGTTTAGGCTCGAATTCCTAAACTTTTCCAGCTTGCTATTGGCCTCTGCTACCTTAACCTTTGTCTCGGCTAGCTCTATGTCCTTGTCTTTCAGACTTTTGGTCAAGGCTTCTACGTGCTCATACATAAGTTCTATCCTAACACACTGCTCACTTAGTTTGTCTTTTAGAACGATTACATCTTGAGCATCAGCCTTAAGCTTTTCTTTTAAATCTTGTTTTATGTCATTTAGGCTAGCATTTTCTATTTTCAAGTTTTCATTTTGAGCAGCTATGGTCTTATGTGAGTCTAAGACTAGATTTAACCTATCGTTAGAACTAACACATAAAGCACATAATTCACGAAATAGAGAATAAGAAAGACTAACCTTTGAGTTGTCAGATTCCACATTGGCCATCTGAGCAGCAAACTCCAGCACGGTTTGATCATTCGCTTTCTCTACCCACATCGGACTGCTTTCCCTTGTGGTCTGCTCATCTTCATCACAACCATTCTCCGTAACTTCAGCCATAAAAGCTCTAGCATTGGACTCCGGATGTGAACTCCAGTCATAAGAACCATCTAGCTGTCTTTCAGAAGTGACATTTGATATCAGACCCGCTAGATTGGCTTGACCAGATGAAGAACTCGGAAGGTATCTCTGCTGGGACTGACTTTGGTACTGTCCTTGGTGCTGACTCTGCCCCTGGTATGACTCTACCTTCGGTCTTTGACACTCCCTCGCGAAATGTCCCAATCCCTGACAGTTGTAGCATTTGACCTTGGACTTATCAAATCCTATCCCCTTGTTATTCATCTGGAGATTCCTCCCAGTTCTCTTTATGAATCTCTTAACCCGTTGGGTCACCATGGCCAGTTGCCATTTAAGATCCATCTCCTCTAAGTCATCAGGGTCGACCTGATCGTAATCTTCATCCCAAAGAGCCGGATCATTGATCTTCCCTTGAACGCAATTTCCATATGCGGCCACAAACGAAGCAAGCAGATTCAGATGTTCTTCCGCCGATTTTGCGCTCATTGGCATCTTTGAATAGTTCTGACTTGTAGATGCCTGATTGACTTGAGATTGCGGTTCTTCCGATCTTCCTAACCCTAAGAACGCGCGATTTAGTGAGTCTTCGGACTCTGGTGGCGATGACGTTTCTCCGGTGAAAAACGCTGTAGCACTCTTCTGATCAGCTGTCACTGATGATTTTGATGTTTTTCCAAAATACATAGCCGGATTTTGGACTTGCTCATAATCAGTCTCAGCCTTTATCATTTCGAAGTGATATGCCCTCAACGTTCCCACGATGTCATCCAGTGATTGAGCATAGTACTTATCTTCATTCAGCTTAATCATAGCCACGTACATAGCCCATTTGGCTGGTAGGGCATCAAGAAGCTTATTGTTCTTGTCACTGTCCGAGTACTCAATGCCATGACTTTCAAGCTCTGTTATCAGATGATAAAATCGTGTGATAATATCATCCAGCTGTTCATCTTTAAGAGCCTTGAAGATTGCAAACTGTTGGGTCAACAGCTCTGTACGCTTTCTACGTACCCGTGGATTACCCTCACACCGTTTCTGAAGAGACTCCCAAAGCTCTTTCGACGTCCTCTGAGTCCGAAATGTGTGCAAGATATCTTGAGGTAACGCCATTCGGATAATAGAGAAAGCCTTGTTTTCAGCTTCAAATAGTTTCTTGTCATCCTCTTTCATCATTTGGTATGACAGAACCTTTTGACGGCCTTCAACCTCAGATACTGGTGGAATGTACCCTTCATCAATGCACACCCACATGCGCATGTCGTTGAATCGTACAAAATCCGTGAATCTATCCTTCCACCAGTAGTAATCCTCAACTTTCATCAGCTTAGGTGGTGCATTGGCCTTCCCAACTTCGTGATCCATTTCAAGGAATTTCTGAAGGTTCGACATCTTTTCTGAAAGAATTTGAATTTGAACTTAATTAATTTAATTAGAAACTGATTTAAATTAACTTATTCGAATCTAGATAGATTCGAAACTAATTAATGTTTAATCTTTTGAAATTAAATTCGATTAAGTCTTAAAGTTCAAGTAGATTCGAAATAATGTCAGATTCGAACAATCCCACAGATTCGAAGATAGGTCAGATTCGAAGGACTTTTAAACTCGAAGACCCTTAGAATCGAAGGCACAAACAGAATCGAAAATCAGCAGAATCGAAGAACAGAATCGAAACAGTAACAGACTCGAAACAAACTCGAAACAATATAGACTCGAGATCCAATTCGAATGTATTAACAGATTCGAAACAACACAGACTCGAAACTGACTGAAATTGACTCGAAAGGAGCGTATTTTGGTTAGACTCGAAAATAAAGTAAAACCCTAATTACCCCTATAGATTCGAGCGCCGCAAACTCGAAAAACGGCTAACACTTTGATTTTTTGACGTTTTACGGATTAAACCACTATTTTTCAAATGAAAAATAATGATTTCGACCAAAAACGTGAAAAACCACAAAGTGTTTCCCGAATATGAATTTGCTAAGCCCAAAAACACGTTTTTGAGAGAAAAACCGTCCAACTAGCGTCAAGAAACCTAGAATGTTTCTGATGAACACGAAGAACACCACGAACACTCCGTAGGCTCTGATACCACTTGTAAGGTCTACCACTGACAGATCTATCTAGACGCGGACCCGTTAACGAGTGCGGAATCCTCGTTGACGGTCAGACGGACAACTCTCAACCAACGGAAACACGGAGACTATTAGACGCTGAACGAACGACACACGAACGATCCTACGTACTAATTCTCTCCGAAACGGGACTCACCTAGCTGATAAACTCGAGATCGCCTATCGCTTAATTCCTCACGAATTCTGCCAAAGGTCTGCTAATCATTCGAGTCTATCCCTAATTATAGACCCTGATTCGAGTCTGTTGTGGGCCAACCTCGAATCTGGCCTAAGGCCTCATTCGAATCTGTCCATCTGACAGATTCGAATCTAACCTATTCGAATCTAAGGATACATTCGAATCTATCACAGATTCGAATGTCTTCCTTTACATATTCGAATCTAACCAATACACTTAAACACTTAAGTGATGAAACTTATAATATTACCTTATGATTGATTTTATCTTTGAGTTTTATGTTTGAACTTCTTGTAAAAACGTTACATCAAGTTCAAACATACAAACACTGATAAACATCAATCATATATAATATATATACCAAACATATGCAAAATCACAATGTAAGACACCTTAGACTGCTATCGTCACACGGGATGTACCAACAGTGGGATTAAATGGGTTGCGATGATATTAATAGTGAAAATTTGATATCGGGTTCGGGTTATTGGGTCGAAACCCGCCAAAAGTAGAAAGAGTATATGTGGGCTTCCCTTTAAAATTATTTATTTCCTTTGCCAATTTTAGAAAGTGTAGTGTGTAGTGTGTGTGTGAGATGAGCTAGCAGGAAGGAGCAAGGAAACAACCTCCATAATTCAAATTGGGTTGCTGAAATCAGACCTTCATCTTCTATTTGGTGTTCTTGAGATTCTAGGTAAGAACCATAGATTTTGATGGCTTAAATTCATGTTAGATGTTGTTACAATTGTGAAAATGGCTACTGAGCTTGTAAGGGTTGTTACATATCGAATATATGCGTTCTATTTGGCCGAGAATCGAGTTAGGGGGGTGTTGTTGCCCCTGGACAGCCATGGAAGACGATCAGACCAGAATCCGACGCACCAGATCGCACTCGCGATTTCCGAAGTGCGGCCGCGATGCGCCTGGTGGCAGTGGGAAGTGAGTCGATCGGGATATAGTGAGAGCGACCGGGATCTTGAGCACGACGGCGATGACCGAGCGCGACGGCGATCGCGATAGCGCAAGCGCGGGTCGCGATGAGATTGAGTACGGGCGCAATCAGTTGTTGGGTCTTGGGGTTTCTTTGGGGGTTGTGTTGGGGTCCGATTCTGTTGTGGGTTCAGTTGTGAGTTTGTTATATGTATAAGTTTGGTTGGGACTAACAGTTGGGATCTGTGTGATCTCAGGGACGAGCCAACGATGAGCTGAGCTGAGACAGAGATTACGGGATTAGTGGATCGACCAGGTGAGTACTCTAGTCCTTTTCAATTCAGGGATCGTTTTGCGAGTCGTAGCTGTGTAGCTAGTATTGTGTATGTGTATTGTGCAATGTGTATGAGACAGGGATGCGAGTATCAAGTATGATTCTATTCCCACATATGTGTTATATCTGCATGAGATGAGATCCAGTCCAGGGGGTCCGTGATGAGTACCATACGAACTGACGTGAGCCCTCCGTGATGAGTTCCATACAGACAGGGAATCGCGTTGAGTGATCGCGCGGGTCGACTACCCTAACAGTCTTTAGAGCGTTAATATCGCCATTTTTGTATATATTTATCAGGCGATATCTGTTTTGATTTACACCTTAATATTGCTTATTGTTTTTTTTTTTGAGCAAATTTTGGTATTTAGTTGGAATTTTGTTCTTTGGAGCAGATTTTGTAAAAATTGCCCAAAGTAGCTATTCTGGAAATAGCGCAGCGCGAATCCTAAAAGCGCGGCGTGGTAATAGAACAAAAAAACCCATCTTGAAACTGTCACTCAAAACGCGATGCAGCCTCCAGAACCGCGGCGCGTAAATGGCCTCCATCAACTTGCAAGTTTTAAATTAATTTCCATGGAGATCCAACAGGAAGTCGCCATTTCAAAAGGGCGGCGCACTCCAACAAAAACGCGGCGCGTAAAGGGCCTAATATAAAATTTCAGAAACTCGATTTTTAAAGGCAAATTTCAAAAAAGGGGTTCTGGGTTGTGGCGATTTTGGGCGATAAGAAGTGATTTGCTGCTCGATTTTTGAAGCGTTATCATCCATTTCAACCATCTAACACGAAACTCATCAATAAGGGAGTGATTTCATCTTCATTTTGTCTTGATTTTAAGTTGTAATTCAATGTTCATGGCATTTTGTGTTGTAAAACTCTTCAATATAATGAAGTAGTAACTTTTTGATCATTTGGGTATGAAATATCTTAACATTTGATTATGGTAATGTAAATACTTGGAATATTAATGTGCTTAGTTGTTATTATGGATGAATATAACGGTTTGTTTGCAAAAACATGTTTTAATTCATTTTAGATGTTGATTAACATTTGATGTGAGTTAGGGTTTATTAATATCTATTTTAAATGGAGTGATTTTTGATTGCTTTGTTTAAATCCTTTAACTTATGAGGGTAATGGAAAATGGATATAGAAATGTTTTGCTATGAATCATTATATTATTTGTGTAAGGATGTGAGTCTAATGCAAATTATGTTAACATTGTGAAGTGAAAACATCATCCATGATAATAACCTATATAAGAGTATGAATGTGTGTTCTTAACTTTTGTAAAACAATGGTTGAGTGATCTTCATTGTTTTATGAATCTTTTGGTACCAAATATTCGTAACATTTTGATACTTGAATTCATACTCATATCTTAATTTATATAAATTCTCAAGACAACGATCCTTTGATAGTTTTATATTAATTAAGGAGTTAAGCCATTTGATAGTCTTTGGGTGGTCTTGGCTATTGAATAACTTAAGTAATAGAATATTATTATTCCAAGGCCGTATCATTACTTAATCCTCCATGTGTTAGGGGAAATAATCCCAAGTGATCATCCCTTAATTATCAAGTTTTAATCCTTCTCTCGTTGCTATTGTCACTGTGTTTGTAAACTCATTTGATAATCGAAATCTTAATGATAAATCTTTACACATTATCGACTATCTAATTTTTAATCTACTTCTTATTGTTTTGCAAATCCAATTGTCCCTGAAATCGACAACCCAGACTTACTTAGCTATACTAGTATACGACAGCTAATACTTGCCTAATTGTACGCTAGTTTTAGTTAATTATTTCCGCTTTTATATTTAAAATAAAGGTGTGCTAGCGGCATATCAAGCGTGTATACACAGCAGTGCCTGTAGCTGGTTCGCGCCCGTGCTATAGGGTTTCAGCTAACCACCGCTGTGCACGCTCGTTAGCCGGGGAGGGGTCCCCACTGTGATTGTGTGTGCAGGGCTTCAGATCTCATGTTATGTGTTCATACCTGAGTGGTATTGTTGATTGCCAGGGACATGGATAGAGATTTCCAAGCGTGTATGTGCTATGTGTATATATGCGTTATGTGTTTATGCTGCAGAGTCTAACCCTCGCGCACTCACGAGCTTCCGAACATACGTATTCGAGTCTACCATATTCAGGGAATCAGAGAAGGGATCAGTAGCTGTATTTGCTGGATTGGGACTGGAGGATTTTCGTGCCTGCTTTTGTGTGTAATAGTCAGGGTTGTAGTTTGTACTGAATTGCGAATACTGTACTAACCTGTTGTCTCAAAGTTTTAAATAGTAGTGGTTTGTAGCATCCTCTGACAGTGTTGTATAGATGATATGTGTTATTGCCACCTGTGTATTGTAAATGACGTGACTGTTGGCACATCCTGTGTGACGACAGCAGTCTAGTTTTGTTATTGATATCATGATTGTGTATGATGTTTACATTTGCATGGTAAGTTCTAGACTATCATAATAAGTTCTAGAAATAAGTTCTAGATTAATTTCGAGAATAAGTTCTAGAAATAAGTTCTAGAATAAGTTCTAGAATAAGTTCTAGAAGAAGTTTTAGAACAAATTCTAGAATAAGTTCTAGAACAAGTTCTAGAAATAAGTTCTAGAATAAGTTCTAGAATAATTCTAGAATAAGTTCCAGGATAAGTTCAAGAGGAGCGTCTACACGAACTTATAAGCTCGTGAGGAGCGTCTACACGAACTTATAAGTTCGTGAGGAGCGTCTTCACGAACTTATCGTCAATATATTGAACTTTTCATTGTGAAATCAAGCATCTTTGACGGCTCAGAGGTTCTGACGAACTTGAGAGCAAACAGAGCATCCGGGTGAACAGAACTTTGCTGAGAATTAAGGCTAAAGGCGATTACGAACTTGCAAGGGTATTCGTGTGTGTTCTTCGAGAGAATCACGTGTCGGGGCGTTCTAGTGTGCGTCTATCATCGTGTGTGTTTCCGTGTTCCGTGTGTGTGATCTATCCGTCAAACCGCTAACGAGGATTCCGCACTCGTTGGACGGCGTCGCGTCAAGATAGGATCCGTAGGTAGGCGACCTTACAAGTGGTATCAGAGCCATAAGGGTGTTCATCGTGTTCATAATTAACATTCTTGGTTTCTTGGTGTTTTTGGATGGAAAAATCACATCTTTGGTTAGTTTTTCGAGTTTTACAAGCAAGATAACGGAGAAAAGTTCACATTAGTTCATCATTTTAGTCGAAATCATAGTTTTTAATCCTAAAACTTTGGTTTAAACTGAAACTTCAAAAAAAATCAAACTTTTGGCCGTTTTTCGAACTTGCGGCGCTCGAACATAGGGGGCATTAGGGTTTGTTTGAATTTAACTGAAATTTCAAACTTGTCAGAAAATACGCTCCTCACGAACTTGATTTAGGGTTTCATTCGAGTTTTGCTGAGATTCGAACTTGCTAGCATTCGAATTTGTCAGATTTCGAACTTGCCAGAAATCTCGAACTTGTCAGACCTTCGAATTTGTAGATATCGAACTTACTAAATTTCGAATTTAATTTCAAACGAATTTAATCTTAAACTAGTTTGAACTTACCTAAGTTCGAAAGGGTTAATTTTTAAATTAATTTTAAATTAGCCTAAATTCGAATACAAAAAGTTTAGAAAAGATGTCTAGTTTGCAAAAGTTTATCGAAATGGACCACGAGGTTGGCAAGGAAAATTCTCCACCAAAACTGATGAGGTTGGAAGACTACTACTGGTGGAAGGATTGGTTTGCTGACTTTGCGCGTTTCAACGACATGCAAATGTGGATCTGTATCGATGAGGGATACATTCCACCTACTCAGGAGTTTGAGGGGGCAGTCAGAGAGTCTTGACATAT
Source organism: Centrapalus pauciflorus (assembly GCA_020465985.1). Classification (NCBI taxonomy): domain Eukaryota; kingdom Viridiplantae; phylum Streptophyta; class Magnoliopsida; order Asterales; family Asteraceae; genus Centrapalus; species Centrapalus pauciflorus. Next base: position 153,179 of record JAANYP010006421.1, on the reverse strand, counting down.
CAGAAGATGAAGGATGATGACAAGAAATTGTATGAGGCCGAGAACAGAGCTTTTTCCATCATTCACATGGCACTACCTCAGGAGATTTTACACACCTTCAGGAATCATCGTACAACTAAAGAGTTAGGGGATGCACTCGAGAAACGGTGTGAGGGAAATCCGAGGGTTCGAAAGGGAAGGACCGAGATGCTGAAACAGCAGTTCGCTATTCTCAAAGCATTGAAAACCGAAAAGCTGGATGAGACAATAACAAGATTCTATCATCTGCTGACAAAGCTGGATAATCACAATGTTGATTATCGAGAGACTGAGAAGATAGAGAAGCTTCTTGATGCTTTACCAGCGAAGTGGGAAATGTACACAGTGTTTATCAAGCATGATGAAGAATAATTTGAGACTCTTACTCTAAAAGGAGTGATAGGAACGTTGAGGGCATACAACTTTCAGTTACAAAAGAAGGAACAGGAATATGATCAGGTACAAGATCCAGAGATGTACTTTGGTAAATCTAAACCATCTAATTCTAGTGTACCTAAGTCTGAAGCCACAACATTTTATTCAGGAGATCAAGAAGGCATACCAAGAGAAGCAGAAGAATCTTATGATAGGGCCTTTCTGGGTTTTTCAAATCCAGATGATCAGCCACAGGCATCTACTTCAGGATCATCGTCTCAGGGATACACAAAAATGCCAATGAGTGCTAAAACTGCAGAGGAGCAACTGAAGCTTCTAGCATCGTTCGTAGTAGCTTACGGAAATTGTATTCAAGGGAAAATAAATCATCCAGCTCTACGGGAAGAAGATTATGATCAGGTGGACCCGGATGACTTGGAACAAATGGACCTACAATGGCAATTGGCTATGGTCACACAGAGATTGAAGAGGTTCATGAAAAGAACGGGAAGATATCTAAGTGTGAACAATGTAGGATTCGATAAGTCAAAAGTTAGGTGTTATAACTGTTAGGGGTTGGGACACTTTGCGAGAGAGTGTCAATGACCTCAGATGGATAATCATCAGAACTCGGGACGTCAGTATTCAACTAGTTCAGGGAATCAGAGATTAGGGAATCAGGGTTCAGTAGCTGGTTTACATACTAATGTAGGGTCTAACAAACAGTTATATGGCACATATGATTGGAATACACATTCAGAGGCGAATACTAGGGCTTTCATCGCCGAAGTAACAGAAACAAATATGGGAGCAAAAGAGGAAAAGAAAGAGGATACGCAGCAGTCTGATTCAGATCCTTTGGTGCTAGAAATTACTGAGGAGCTGACTAGATTGGAGTTTGCAGCTCAGATGGCCAACATCAAACCTAATCGGAAAAAGGTAATTCTAAACTTTTCTACTTTTCATGCTTTATGTGTTTTATGTACTACTTTGAATGATAAATTGAATTTAGTACTAGAAACACATTCTTCTATGACTGCTCAAATTCAATCGTTAAAATTAGATAATGCTAAATTATTAGACATTAAGGAAGATCTTCAGGCCAAACTGATAAATGATGCTCAAGATTTAATAGTTCTGAATGACGAATTAATTGAAAAAAGTGTCAGGAATGAACTAATTTATGAGCATGTAGAGCCACTGACCAAAGAGATCTCTCTTAAAGATATGGAATTAGCTGAGTATAGGGCTAAGGTTGCTGAGGCAAATAGCAACCATGTACCTACTCCTCAGGATAAGACCAAGGATACAATTAAATCAGAGGTAGTCAAGGTAATTGAGTCTTCTAAAGTATCTTCAACTACTCCTCAGGTTAAGAAAATGGTACAGTATGTGCAGTCTAGTTGTAAGCCAAAACTAGAAGAAGATAAGACTGTAAGTAATAATAACAAAGGGGAGTTATACCAAGCTATTGATACAAACAATCGGGGCATTAGTAAGACACCTAGGTCAAAAGTGTCTATAAGAAATCTATTGAAAAGATGTCTTGCTTTAAGTGTCATGAGAAAGGACATGTTGCTTCAGGTTGTCCCTACAAAAAGTCAGAGTCTTCACTAAACATAGGGAAACAATAGCAGCAAACCTTATAAACAATGCCTAGTGATATGAGGAGGAGTAGCAAAAAATATTGAGAAGAACTCAAGTGTGATCACACGTCTAGGTAGTCGACAACCACCGGTGTCTCTCAGACAAAATGACGGACTTAGGAATAATTCACCGAATAGATTCCCTAGTCAATCAATGTCTGTCCCCCAATCCGTCATTAGGAATAATTCACCTGAGAGGAGTCACACTCTAGTTAGCTCTAATTCTCCTAATAGACATAAGACACCAGGTAGAGCCTAGAACTATCAAACTGAGATGTACTATAACATAAATTATTCAAGGGCTGAACCACAAAGACCAACCCAAAGGTTGAGAATTGTAAGGTCACCCACCTTTGGATCCTATCTTGACGCGACGCCTTCCAACGAGTGCGGAATCCTCGTTAGCGGTTTGACGGATGGATTACACACACGAAACACAAAGACACACACGATGATAGACGAACACTAGAACACCCCAACATGTGATTCTCACCAAGAACGAACACTCAATCTCCTTGCAAGTTCGAGATCGCCTCTGCACTAATCTCTTATTGAATTCTACAAAAGTTGTTAATTAAAACGAATTAACACCTAATTATAACACCTTATTCGAACTTGTTCAGGACAAGTTCGACTAAGCCCAAGGCCCTTCGAACTTGTCCTCCATAAGTTTGAACCAGTTACTTTGAACTTGTCTTTGAACTTATGTTTGAACTTATCTATGAACTTATGTTTGAACTTATTGTAACACATTAGTTACAACCAAGTTAAAACATACACACAATCAATATCAAACATAAATCATCAAACATATAACAAACATATATCAACACGTATGTATATGCAATTACGAACAAATTGACTATTACAAAATATCGTCTATACTAAGACTGGTATCGTCACACAAGATGCACTAACAGACTCCCCCTTGACGATAACTTCTAACTATATATATATATTTTGTCTAAGTACTAGAGCTATATAAACTACTACCAGCAAACAATCCCTAATCTATACAAACTCTAACTACCTTCTGGAACTTCCTTCCTTCTGATCTCCAGCCTTCATGAAAGAAGATCGGCTGATCATGAAGTTTTCCCAGGTCATCCTTTGATAGATTGATCAGATACAGTGGATCACTTTTGAAATTACTTTGTCCTCATAGTCCTCCATCACTGCTTCCGCCGTCTCATCGTCAACATACCACCACTTCATGTTTCTCAGTACATCCTGTGGCATTGACTTCATCGGCACTTTCTTGAGGCATCAGACTAGCTTGTAAACCATCCTAGCCCAAGAGGTTTTCCAGTGTGGGGATCTAATCTTGACGGATCTTCAACTCTTTTCCCAGATCTAGGCTTAATCCTTTCAAATCTTCCAGATTGACCCTCCCTTCGAATAATCTTAGCAACAATTTCAGCATATGGTCGTCTACTAGATTGATCTGTTCTTTCCAAGCCAACTCTTTTACTTCACACTTAGGCAGAGTGTTGAGACTTTCAAAGTTCTCCTCAAGTATTGATGGCCATCTCTTCTCTTCAGCACGAATAGTTGCAGTTCTCTATCAAAGAACCATCTCAGTATTCCTCCTGAGAGATTTCCAGGACTTGGCACTCTCATTCTTTTCTTCATCTTCAGATCTGTCTTCTTTTCTTCCTCCCTGAACCAAAGCTTTATCAGATCTTCTCTAGTTTGCTCCTTGTCAGCTGTGTCAGATTCGGAATCATCCATAGACGCTAATTTAATCTCATCTATGTCTATCACGTTTTCATCATTATGCACATATTGTGTTGTGATAGGCTGCTTATGGATGATCACTTCATCAACATCGTCGTCTTCATCTTCCACAACCTCATCATCAGATTTCCTGTCTACAATTTCGCCTGGAACAAATTCTCCTTCCTCTAAATCTTCTTGATCACAGTCAAAGTCATCTTAAACATCAAGATCCATTAAAGCTTCAATCATTTCTTGTTCTACAATCTCTGAAGCTTTGCCTGCGCCTCAATCTCCCATACCTGACTAACTCGGCTCCCCCTGAATTTGTGCTTGCTGAGCAGTCTTTTGAGAATGATCTGCTAGCTCACTTTCTCTTTCAGCATCGGGATCATTGCCGTCATCATCTTCTCTCCTTAGTTCAGCTTCCCTGCAACTACTGTCCCCCTGAGCTTACGGATTTTTCAATAACTGCTCTAGGAGAGTTTTCATTGTCTTCATCTCAGACACTTGATCAGCTACTATGGTTCTCAACTCAGCATTCTCTTGATCAAGTTTGGAATTATGTGCTTGAAGCTCTTTCACTGCTGTTGACAATTGAAAAATTTGGACTGTTTGGAAGTCCACCTTTCCTTTCAACTCTGTGAACCGCGGATTGTCAGTGAATGTAGTTGATGTTGATGGAGTGGAGGTGGATTTTGATGGAGCGGTAGTTGGGGTTGATGGAGCAGCCGATATCACAGGTTCAGGAGCCGAAGTGGATGGAGCTCCCTACATGAATCTATGCCGCCTCGCCCTATGCCTAGGCATGAGTGGAGCTTCGTCTTCCTCTTCAAAATCTGAATCATCGTCCTCTGTATCCCCACTTGCTCGTCTTGTCATCTTGCGTCTACTGACGACTAGTCTCGATCCATATCTGTCAATTCTGACAGCCGAATCAACAGCTTCAACCTCTTCTATTTCCTCAGAACTAGAATCAGAGCCAGACTCGGAGGCGGTCTCTGCTTGACCCTCAGCCTCAGTCTGCATTCTTTCTCCTTCTGCAACTCCTTCAACCTGGACCTCAGTGTCCATGTCCTCAGCCTCAGGTGGCTGGTATTCATTAATTTCTCTGAATATAACATTGTATTCAGTTGGAGGCTCCAGAATCTCATGAACTAATTCTGCTACAATATGTTGCTCAGCAGCCGTTCCTTGAGCCCAAATTTCTTCTAGGGTCTGTGCCCTCTGATCAAACTCTGAGGCAGAAGTCGACGGACCTGCAGCGTCCGTTGATGGACCTGCTGCCGTAGATTCTGTCTGTCGGCTAGAAGATGGTCTAGCTACCGGAGCTCTGCTTACCGGTGCACTACGCCTTGGCCTCTGCTGCTGCTGCTGCTGTTGTTGTTGTTGTTGTTGTTGTTGTTGTTATTGTTGTTGTTGTTGTTGTTGCTGTTGTTGTTGTTGTGGCTGCTGTTGTTGCTGAACTTCACTGGCCCAGTTATCTCCTTCTGGGGCTATAAGATCTGGGTCTATTACTGCCCCGAATAATGGTGCCACTTGCGGCCTGACTTGCTCAGCCCTTAGCGCATTATGCGACTGGCAGTCAACAAAAATTCTTTTATCTATTATGGCCACGCCATTTGTATCTGGTAGAGGTGGCAAATTGGGCAAAAAGTGGCACAAGATCATCATCGCGAATCGAGGATACATCAAAAAGCGTTCCCTCACCGGAGCTGTGATTTGTTGTACAAACTCCCCAAAGAACATCTCTGAAAAACTAAATCGCTTATTGTACACTAAGGCAATCAATGCCGATTGCAGCTTGGACACCATGGTATCAAAACGTGCCTTCTTCGGCGCAAAACAAACCATTATGACGTGCACCAGATAACACCATTGGCCAATGAAGCCACTCTTCACATATGATGCTTTGGTAATGTCTTGGGCGTATCCCATTCGCAAAAACGCGGCGTGCCGGATATGTACCGGAAAGCTGTTGGTACATCCTGTGTCCGATTTTTGTCTTTTAAAGAAAGTTTGCAAATACCAACAAGTTAGAATCTTTGTCTGTGTGCCTTGATCATAAAAGTATGTCTATGTCTGAGTCACGTAAGATAATTTCCTGATAAATAAAAAGGCCAAGGGATATTCCGAAATGTAGAATGTTTAACGAGGTACAATACCAACAATCGGCTAAATAGGTATGTCACGACAAACAATCAAAGGAATAAAAAATTCCTAAGTGTGAAAGTTTAAGTACTGAAAGTTAGTATCGGACATCGCTATCTGATTGAACCTCTCTTAGACTATACTCATCAAAAATATGTTGTTTAGTATTTAGCTTAGCTTGTAAATTCTTTAAGTTTAGCTTAAGTCTAGAGTAAATTTTTTTTTTTTTTGGTTAAAATTTTATTTTATTTTATTTTTACCTTAGTTTATTTTATTTTATTTTAGTTTAATTTTTACTTAGGTAAAAGGTCAAAAGTTACTGAGGGTGCATTCAAAGTTGGTTAAAATAAACATTGCGTGAACTATCTTGAGCTTAGGGTAAAAGAATTGGCATAGTTTATCTGGTTACACGATACCGTAGAAAAAGGTTGGAAAAGTTGAAATTATTTCAAAATTTTCGAAATTTTTCTAAGTATTGATGGTTTCGAATCTAAGACAGACTCGAATAAGGATTACTTCGAATCTGTCAGTAGCTTCGAATCTATGCTTAGAATCGAGGGTTGGTGGTATAAATAGGTCAACAGTGAAGTCATTTAAGACTTACTGTTTTCGAATCTATCACACTCGAGTCTAAAGGCGATTTCGAATCTGTTCTTCGAGTCTATCGATACATCTAGGTATAATCAACCGGATTGTACAAGATTTGTGTAGTTTTATACACAATTTTAGACTAAATCGTCGAACTTTGAAGTTTTATGGGTCGAAATAGGGTTTTTGCTAAATTACCAAGTTTGGACCTATAAAAGATCAAATTAAAAGCATAAATCAATGATTAGAACATAGTTGAACTAATGTATGTGATTTGCTAAGTTCAAAATGGTTAAAATCTTTGGTTTTGTTGAAAAAATTAGCCGACGGGGTTTCGAGTCTGTTCATGGACTTCGAATCTGTTCATGGGTTTCTCGAATCTGTCATTAGATTCGAGATGACCATGATCTTCGAATCTGTCCATTAGACTCGAATAGGGACACTTCGAATCTATCCATTACACTCAATATGGACACTTCGAATCTGTTATTTTCGAATCTATTATTTATTTGCACTGTTTAATTTAAATTTTATTAAACTTGTAGAAATTTAATTGTGTTAGATTTTGTACTTAAACAAGTACAAAATAAAACAAATTTGAATTTAAACAAGTTTATTGATTTTTAATGAGTCTAACAGTTTTGTTTATTGTGCAGAAATGGCGGTTCGAGCTTTTGTTCCAAAGCATAATATGGTTCTTAATCCCGTCAATAATATCCCTGAGGCGCAGGGTTATCGCCAAGTATTGGATTTCCTAGCTGAATCTAGGATTAGCTTTGCTCTATACCATAACATCCCAATTGTTATTTCATATGTACGGCAGTTTTACGACCATTTACAAGTTGATTGCACTGTCACCCCGACAGTTCTAAGAACGGGAATCGCTGGACAGCCGTTAGTCTTCTCTGCAGACATGTTGCGTCAGGTTCTGCAGTTGGGATCTCAGGAACAAGAAGATGGGCGTATTGACTTTCCGTTAAGTATTAGGCAGACTGCTTTTCTGAGGATGGGATACAGTTTGGATGTTGCAAAGTCATCATACATGAAGAGTGGCCTGATTGGGCAATGGAGATTCTTGGTGCATGTATTCATGGTCTGTTTTGCGCCGAAGAAAGCTGGATTTGATTACATAGTGTCAAAGATCCAATCTGGGGTTATTGCATTGGTATACAATCGGAAGTTCAGTTTTTCACAGATGTTCTTCTCGGAGTTCGTTCATCAGATTGCGGCTCCAGAAAGGGAAAGATTTTTGCTATACCCAAGATTCGTTATGATGATGATAAGGCACTTCTTACCTAACTTGCCGCCGTCAAATGACTCTCTGAGTGTTAATGTTATGGACAAACAGATTTTCGCTGATTGTTCCTCACACCGAGGAAATTTGGCTGTTCCTGTTGCTCGTCCATTGTTCGGAGCCATTGTGGATAGGGATTTTCAAGCCCCGGAAGATGCCAACTGGGCAGGGGTCGTTGAGTTTCCACAACAACAACAACAGCAACAACGTCAACAACAACAACAGCCACGAGTTCAAAGACGCCGTCAGAGACAAGCAGTGAGTCAAATCCAGGCATCAAGGCCTTCCACAAGTGAGCAGCCCCAAGCATAGGAAGCAGGGCCTTCAAGTGCAGTTCCTGAATCTGAACAAATTGTGCAAACACTAGAAGAAATATGGGCATCAGGATCCCATGCGAACGAAGACGTAGCCGCAGCATTAGTGGGGGAGCTGCTCAGTCCACCAGAAGGAGCAAAAGATGTTTTTAGAGATGTGGATGAGTATGAGCCAGAAAGGGCTGATGAAGGCTTGACATCATCAGAATCAGAATCAGATGATATGGATGGGCAGGAAGCTGAAGCTCCTGAATCAGTGGCTGCAGATCCCAATATTCACATCGAAACCTATGGAGCTAGGTTAGTAGTGAATGAAGCAGCAGGATCGAGGAGGAGAGAGGAAAGGGAATCTGAAGATTCAGACTTCGAAGAGGAGGAAGTTGCTCCTTTGGTGACTAGGAAGAGGGCCAAACGTCACAGGTTCATGCAAGGGACATCATCAGAGTCCGATGCACAGCAACCTCAGTCTCAAACCCAAACCCAACCACAATCCACCGCTCCACCATCACCGCCACCTCAGCATCATGAGCCATATATTCCACCACCATTCATCCCTTCTCCCATTCAGTCCATTCCATCATCCTCAACCGCATATACTGAAAATCAGAGGTTTGTGCAACTCAAGGGACGTGTTGACTTTCAGCATGTTCAGATCTTAACCCTCACAAAGGCTGTCGGCGAGCTCCAGGCGCATAACGCAAATCTTGACAAGGACAATGTCGAATTAAGGAAGATTGTGGAGGATGTAAGAGAAGAGAACACTGAATTAAAATCCTTTATTGCAGATCAGTCTTCAGAGATCCGATCAATGCGGTCCCTCCTTGAGCAGCTCATGAAAAATATACAAGCTCAGGGGGAGACGAGTTGTAGGGATCAGGAAGTGCAGCGCAGAGAGGATGATGACGAAGGCAATGATCCCAGTGCACATAAGGAGAATGAGCCTGTAGATTTTCCTGCAGCTCAAGCTACACAAGTTCAGGGGGAGCCTAGTCAAGGTGAAGGAGAAATGGGAGAAGCCAGTTCATCAAAACAGCCTACAGAGTTTGAGATCAGTGAAATGATAGACGCTCTTATGGATCTCGATGATGATCCTATGGATATAGGTTTTGATAATGAAGATGAAGAACTGGAAGAAGGGGAGTTTGTGCCGGAAGAAATAGTTGACTGGCGTTCAGATGATGAGGTAATCGCTGATGAGGATGATGAAGCTGACGAAATAGTTGTGCAGCAGAATCCCATCACGGACACTTACATGATAGATGGGGAGAATATTGTTAACGTGGATATTGTTAATGCGGCGTTGAATGCTCAGCCATCAACAGAAGAACCGGATAGAGAGCTTTCAAATGAACAGAAACGAAAATTATGGTTCAGGGCTGAACAGAAAGAGTTAAAGCTTAAGAAGACAATGAAAGTGTCGGGTACTGGGAAGCTGTCCGAACACATATTAAGCTGGTTCTTTGATAGAGAACTGCAGCTATTTGTAATTAAAAGGAAAGACGGGCTTCAGTACATGAGGCAAACTTTAAAAGCGTTCGACTCCCTGCCAAAGATCGAAATCACTGCGCTAGCATGGAAAGATTTGATAAACATTGGCAATGATCCCTATGCGAGCTTAATTGAAAGGATCATAAGAAAGGAGGGGAGATCAAGGAAATTCGAGCGTTTGAATCCAAGGGTCGGGAGAAGAGTAGAGGATCCGTCACGTATCGATCCTCTAACTGGACGACCGTGGATGAGGATTCATTATTAACCAGCTAGATGTCTGAGGAAAGTGCCTCTAAAGCGAATGCCACAAAATGTTTTGCAGAATCTACATTGGTGGTACGCCGATACTGAGACCGGGGAAACAGTTATGGAGGATTTTGAAGAAAAAGTCATTCTTAGAGTCTACGACCCTCTTCACCTGGTAAACCTCTCTAAAGAAGATCTTCAGATTTTGTATAATTGTAAGATCTCCAGTGACACACATATGGATGGTGAAGCTAGCAAGTATGAAAATGTAGTCAAGGTATGTGTCGAGAAAGGTTTGTATGCTGGTAGTATTTTGAATCAATAAATCAACAAAGTTCTTAAATCAATTGTGTGATTTATTAGAAGCTATCGTCAAGGGGGAGTCTGTTGGTACATCCTGTGTGACGATAGCAGTTTAATTGATATTGCATTGTGATTTTAACAAGTGTTTGGATATATATGTTTATATGTGTTTGTCTGTTATTGATTGTGTGTTGGAACTTGATATAACGTATTACAAGAAGTTTAAGCATAAAGATCAAAGATTAACTCAAACATAAGTAAAAACATAAGTTTCATCACTTAGGTGTTTAAGTGATTTGGCTAGATTCGAATTACACAAAGGTAGACATTCGAATCTGTGATAGATTCGAATGTAGCCTTAGATTCGAGAGTGTCTTTGTGGACAGACTCGAATGGGCCTTGGGCCAGATTCGAGTTTGGCCCACATCAGACTCGAATCAGGGTCTATAATTAGGGATAGACTCGAGTCATTAGCAGACTTTTAGCAGAATTCGTGAGGAATTAAGCTTAAGGCGATCTCGAGTTTATCAGCTAGGTGAGTGCCGTTTCGGAGAGAATTAGTTCGTAGGATCGTTCGTGTGTCGATCGTTCAGCGTCTAATAGTCTCCGTGTTTGGTGGTTGAGAGTTGTCCGTCTAACCGTCAACGAGGATTCCGCACTCGTTCACGGATCCGCGTCAAGATAGATCTTGCAGTGGTAGACCTTACAAAAGCCTATAGGCCCCGCTTCCTGGTCTTCTGTGCCTAGCTGTAGAATTTGACGCAGCATAGCAGCTGAAAATACTATAGGCTGCCCCCAACTATTGTACGTAGGACTGTAGGCGTCACTGAGCAATCAACCTGAAGATGCTCCAAAAACTGACGTACATACGGCAAAATGATCTGCAGATTATGGGTAAGAGCATACGCGACCCGCAATTGCGTAAACAATTCGACCATGTGACGGTACTGTTGAGCTTCCGTCAATTCTCTATCCACCGACATAACCATGTTATGTTTATTATAGAAAGCCCGTTCACCCATATCTACACATAGAAACAAGAACCATTATTAGAAATGAAAAATAAAATGAAACTTGTTTATTTCGAATTTGTATAATTTCGAACTTACATAACTTTGAAATCCAACACAATCGAATTTATACAATTTCGAATTTATTTGAAAAACATTCGAATTTAAACGAATTCGAGGATTATGTTCGAACTTGACTGACTTTGAACTTGTAGGTATTTTAACAAGTTCAAACTTTCTGACAAGTTCGAACATGATGAACATGTTCGAAGTCGGACATTTTCAAACATAAATCCAAGATTTTAACCCCATTTGACTTAAAAATTAGTATAATCTAGTCCTATTGGGTTCTAATCGAAGTTATATGTGTTTTATTTGAACTTCCACCGGTTAAAACTTGTGATTTGGAACCACATAGTTAAAACCCAAAAACTATCAAATAAACTCGATTTCTTGCCATAATAATGTCCTAAACTACCCAAACTTTGTATAATAGTGATCACTATACCTAAATATGTGAGTAGGTTCGAAACAAATGAGCAAAACTTCGAGAAATAGGAGCAAAGTCGAAACGACAAGTTCGAAGCAACAAATTCGAGATCGCCGGACAAGTTCGAATGAATAAAATCGAAGGTAGGTGCCTTAAATGTCGAACTGTTGACCTATTTATACCATCTACCTTCGAATTTGTCATATGTTCGAACTTCCTGACAAATTCGAACGTTAGTTCGAATTTGTATGACTTTCGAATTTGTGGATAATTTTGAAAATACTTGAATAAAATTCAACTTTTTCAACCTTTTTGTGCAACAGAACTTTTCAAACTTTGCAAAATCATTCACACCAAGCTACAGATTTTCATGCAATATTTGTGTATTCAACCAAAAATGCATCCCAGTAACTTTGACCTTTTTCCTACTTAAAATAAAATAAAAATAAAGTAAAATAAAATAAAATAAATGAAATAAAGTAAAATAAAGTAAAATTTGAATAAAATTTAAACTTAATCCACTCAAAACTACTTTTAATAATTTACAACCTAAACTAACAGAATATTTTTACGAGAAAGTCAAAGAAGGTTCAATCAGATAGCGATGTCAAACGCACTTTCAGTATTTCACTTTCAGACTTAGGAATTTTTGATTCCTTTGATTGTTTGTCCTGATATACATTCCAAGGCGATTGTCGGTATTATTTTCCCTTTAAACATGTTACACTTAGGAATATCCCTTGGCCTTTTTATTTATCAAGAAACTACCTTACGTGTCCCATACTTAGACATACTTCTATGATCAAGGCATACACACAATGATTATAACTTTTCAGTATTGCAAATTTTCTTTAAAAGGCAAACGTCGGACACAGTTCTGTATTTACATACAACAGAGTGTCTTAGTTTGTCTTAAAGTTTATTTGAAGCTAGCAAGACAATGCTGACAGGTCTGTACTTACGTACAACAAAGCTACTTATCTTGCTAACTCGAGTCAAACCAGAGGTAACAGGTCTGTACTTACGTACAACAGAGTGACTTGTTTTGACTATCGTTTCTTTAAGTTGTATTTGATGTGGCTATACATCCCCCAAAAAATTTGCATACCTCATGTAGAATCATTGTCTGTATGTCTTTAACATAGAAATTAAGACCATTTGGTCATACATTTAAGTTAGTTACACGTATGACTTTTTTCTTGAATATTTTATTAGCTTTTGAGATTCCCTTTGTGTATTATGCCTACCAACACATCAAGCAAGAAATTGTACATCACTTGGAATTTATGGTGCATTATGTGTGAAAGCTTAATACTTAGAGTTTGTTTAGACTGTGCTAATTTTTGTCACTTTGAACCTGTGTATCTAAGACTTGATTCAATTTTCTAATATTCTCTTTTTTGAATTTTTTATGGTTTTCTCTCTTTTTTTTTTGTTTTTCATTTTTAAGATTATCTAATAAACTAACCTACTAACTTACTATAAAAGGAAATAAATCCTACTTAACTACTAACTTACTATAAAAAGAAATAAAATATACGAACGTAAAGTTACTCTGGATTACGCATACCATTCAGTTAAACTAACAACTCAAAGCGTGACTTATCAAAAGCTTTAGTGAATAAATAAACATTGTTATCTTCCGTTGCCACTTTTACCAGTTTTATTAAGTTCTTTTCAGCACAATCACGTATAAAATGATGTCTTATGTCTATGTGCTTTGTTTTACTGTGTTTAACTGGATTATTAGTGATAGCAATAGTAGATTGGTTATCTATCCTAATGGGAGTATGAGTGTAAGTCAGACCGTAATCCCGCAATTGTTGTTGTATCCACAAAACCTGTGAAAAGCAACTACCAGCAGCTACATATTCAACCTCGCACGTTGACACGCCTACCGAAGTCTGTTTCTTGCATTGCCAGGATACGTGTCTCCCTCCAAGGAACTGAAAACCTCCAGTTCTTGACTTCCGATTCAAGCTGAACCTCCATAGTCTGAATCCGTGAATGCTTCCAATTCCAGATCGCCATCAGCGTGATACCAAAGTCCCAGCTTTGGTTTCGACTTGAGGTATCTCAGAATCCGCTTCACAGCTTTCATATGCATTTCTTTCGGATTGGCTTGAAACCTAACACAAACACACGCAGCAAACATAATGTCAGGTCTAGAAGCAGTTAAATACATGAGTGATCCGATCATGGCCCGATATAGAGTCGGATCCACATCAGTATCACTTTCTGTACCCGGTCCGAGATATCGTAGAATATCGTAGACATACTTCGTCTGATGGATAAACATACCCTCCTTCCTCTGTTCAACTTGCAAACCCAGAAAGAAGTTCAACTCCCCCATAGCACTCATCTCGAACTTTGACTTCATCACCTTCTCGAAACTTTTGCACATCTGCTCGTCTGATGACCCGAAAATGATGTCATCCACGTACACTTGTACCAAGATAAAATGTTCTCCCTTCCTCTTCACGAACAATGTACTATCAATTCTACCTCTTTCAAACCCGTTGTCCAAAAGATGAGTTGATAGCGTCTCGTACCATGCCCTTGGTGCTTGATGTAATCCATACAGAGCCTTATCAAGATGATACACTCTGTCTGGATACTTTGGATCTGTAAACCCGGGCGGTTGTTCGACGTACACCAGCTCCTTCACCTTTCCATACAGAAAGGCACTCTTTACATCTACTTGATAGACTTTAAATCCTTTGAATGATGTAAAGGCCAGAAACAAACGGATTGCCTCAAGCCTCGCCACTGGTGCAAACACCTTGTTGTAATCGATTCCCTCTTCTTGGTTGAAACCCTTTACGAAAAGCCTTGCCTTGTTGCGAGTTACAATACCCGATCATCTCTCTTGCACTTAAAAACCCACTTGGTTCTTATTGCAACTTCTCCTCGAGGTAACGACACTAACTCCCACACTTCAAGCTTTTTGAATTGTGACAGTTCTTCTTGCATCGCTTCAACCCAAGAGTTGTCTTTCAGTGCCATTTGCACATTCTTCGGCTCTACTTGTGAGATGCAACACGAATAAAGGCAAGTGTGAAAAGCCTCGGAGTCATTAATCATCGACAACAGCACTGTGTTGTTATTCAAACTACTCGCAGTTCTCACACCAGAATGCAGATTTCCTATAATACTCTCAATCAGATGATCCTTATTTATCCTCGATGTTTCAATCTCATCGACCCTATGATTATCTCCTAAGTTTAATCCTATTTCACCTATTGGGGGAACGACTTCAGATGCTACATTCTCTTCATGATGATCACTGTCCTCGGAGTTAGAAGTAGTAGTCTGGTTCTCGTTTGTAGGTAACTAAGAATCATTCTCTGCTGGAGACCTATCTTCTGTCGTTGTAGGCTCAAAAGTTGATGGAATGCTCGTCTTTGGAAAACCTTGACCATAGTCATTCAGATTTAATGACGATAAGTCATGCTCAATTGTACCTGCATTTCCATCCAAAGAAATGTTAAATGATTCATGCAATTTGTCATAATCAAATATCCATTCCGGACTAGTTTGGGGTTCATGTGTATAAATTGTTACATCAATGTTATACACAATTTCTACCGTACCGCTTGATTTGTTAAAAACCCTTTTGTTTGGTGAATTAGACACATAACCTAGGAAATAACCTTCGTCAGCCTTTTCACCAAACTTAGGTTGATGTTTTTTTTTCATTAAAGTGCACGGTACCCCAAACGGTTCGAAGCCAGTTAAATTTGGTGGTCTTTTATTTAGAACTTCATAACAGGTTTTGTTCAATGATTTGACAGTAAGGACCCGATTTAAAACATGACAAGCAGTATTCACTGCCTCCCCCCAAAACATGGTAGGAAGCTTTGCATCCGAGAGCATGGTCATTGCTGCCTCAATCAAAGTCCTGTTCTTCCGTTCTGACTTCCCATTTTGTTGTGGCTCATAAGGTGCGCTAAATTCATGCACTATGCCTTTGGATAGGCAATATACACCAATTATTGTGTTTTTAAACTCTGTTCCATTATCACTCCTGATACGTTTTACCCTCGTCCCATAGGAGTTTTCGAGTTGGTCTAAGAACCCAATCAACTTTGCAGCGGTCTCGTCCTTCGTACCTAAAAAGAAAACCCATGAAAATCGTGAGTAATCATCAGTGATAACTAAACAGTACAAACTACCACCTATACTCCTTTTGTTGATAGGTCCGAATAGGTCCATATGCAACAAATCGAAAGTGAAAGCTATAGAGTTCTGAGTCTTTGACTTGTGTGACTTCTTGTGTTGTTTGCCTTTCTTGCACGGTACACACTTGTCTTCAAACTGAGAACTCTTCATCGGGACACCTTGCACCAGTCCATGTTAAGTGATGTAGTTTATTTTTCTCATGTGCAAGTGTGCAATGCGTCTGTGCCATAAGACTGATTCGGTCTCTGAAGCTTTGGACAAAAGACAGATCGTGCCCATCGATGAACCGGAGATGTTCATGTCCAACATGTACAAATCGTTCTTCCTTGGGGCTCTCATCATAATCCGCTCTTCAGGAATTTGGAATCCCGACTTCAGCACTAACGCTTCAGTATCAGTAAACAAAACTGAATTCTTCTTATCACAGATCTGAGAGACATTAATGAGATTGTGAGCAAGTCTATCAAGGTGATATACTTGATCGATTGTGATAGTCCCATTAGTAATCACTCCTGTTCCAGTGATATTTCCTCCTTTGTTCCCGGCAAATGATACGAATCCCTTGTTCCCTCCCTGGAAGTATGTTATTATTAGTCACCTTAGTTGATTTATCCTTATCCAATTCAGATACGGTTTCAGTTGCTACCTCTGACTCAACTGGTTTATCATTTTTATCCTGAGGTTGAGGCACTTAGTTATTGTTGAAAGGTGGAGGACTCTCTTTATAAGCTAAACCTACTGGTTTGTTAGACTGACGTTGTGCCTCTAAGATTTTCCCTAGTTTCAGTGAAGAGTTCCTAAACTTTTCTAACTTACTATTTACCTCTGCAACCTTAACCTTTGATTCAGCTAGCTCTACCTCTTTATATAGTAAGTTCTTTGGTTAAAGCCTCAACATGCTCATACATAAGCTCTATCCTGACACACTGCTCACTTAGTTTGTCTTTTAGAACTATTACATCTTGAGCATCTACTTTCAGCTTATTCCTAAGATCTTCTGTAATATCTAAGAGGCTAGCATTATCTGATTTTAAGGATTCGATTTAAGCAGTTAAATTGCTATGTGTTTCTAGAACTAAATTTAATCTATCATTAGAAGTAGCACATAAAACACATAAATCACGGAATGTAGAAAAGTTTAGAATTACCTTTGTATGATCCGATTCCACGTTAGCCATTTGTGCAGCAAACTCCAGAATAGTCTGATTGTCTGACTTTTCCACCAACACAGGACTTGTATCATTTTGTTCTCTGTCCTCTGTTACTTCCTCTGCTCCGACATCCCCAGTCTCTGTCACTTCAGCCATGAAGGCTCTAGCATTAGACTCTGGATATGTACTCCAATCATACGACCCATCGAGTTGTCTGTCCGATGATACGTTGGTTAACAAACCAGCGATGTTCGCTTGATTACTCGAACTAGCAGATTGATATCTTCCCCGAGATTGATTCTGATAGTTCTCAACCTTAGGTCGTTGACACTCTCGAGCAAAATGTCCTAATCTCTTGCGAGTATAACACTTAACCTTGGATTTGTCGAACCCAATCTTATTGTTGCTAACGTTCAGATTTCTGCCTGTTCGTTTTATGAATCTCTTGACCCTCTTAGTCACCATGGCCAGTTGCCATTGAAGATCCATTTCTTCCAGATCATCAGGATCCATCTGAGCATAGTCCTCTTCCCATAACGCAGGATCGTTGATTTTTCCTTGTACACAATTTCCATATGCTGCAATAAACGAAGCCAACAGATTCAGATGAGTGTCGGCTGATTGTGCACTCATAGGCATCTTTGTGTACTGTTGAGAAGTAGATGCTGATTGAGTCGCTTTCTCTTCCGGTTTAGAATACCCTAAGAAACCCGACTACTTGTGTCTTCTAGTCCACTGGAATAGACTCTTCGCCTGTGAAGAATGTCGTAGCTTTTTCAGTTCACTCGCGACAGAGGGTTTTGACTTTCCAAAGTACATGTCTGGATTGGATTTGGTCATATTCCCTCTCCTTTTTAAGTAACTGGAAGTTGTAAGCCCTCAGCGTTCCAATGACTCCTTCGAGAGTAAGAGTTTTCAATTTTCTTCATCATGCTTTATGAGCGCTACGTACATCTCCCATTTCGCTGGTAAAGCATCAAGAAGTTTCTCAATCTTCTCAAGTTCACGATACTCGACATCGTGATTATCCAACTCTGTCAATAAGTGGTAGAACCTTGTGATTGTCTCATCCTGCTTTTCGTTTTTTAATGCCTTGAAAATTGCGAACTGCGGCTTTAGCATCTCGGTCCTTCCTTTCCGAACCCTCGGATTCCCCTCACACCGTTTCTCGAGTGCATCCCACAACTCTTTAGTTGTACGATGATTCCTAAATGTGTGTAGAATTTCCTGAGGTAGTGCCATGCGAATGATAGAAAACGCTCTGTTCTCAGCCTCATATAGTTTGTTGTCATCATCCTTCATCTTCTGATATGTCAGGACTCTCTGACGACCCTCAAACTCCTGATAGGACTAGATTATACAAATTTTTAAGTCAAATGGGGTTAAAATCTTGGATTTTAGTTTGAAAATGACCGACTTCGAACATGTTCATCATGTTCGAACTTGTTAGAAAGTTTGAACTTGTTGAAATATCTACAAGTTCGAAGTCAGTCAAGTTCGAACGTAATCCTCGAATTTCATTAAATTCGAATTTCTTAAAATAAATTCGAGCGCCGCAAGTTCGAAAAACGGCAGTAACATCTTTTCAAGTTTTCAGTTTAAACCAATATTTTTAAGTCAAAAAATACTGATTTCGACCAAAAAATAAACTAATGCAAACTTTTCTCCGTTATCTGGCTTGTATAACTCGAAAAAGTAACCAAAAATGTGATTTTTCCCGTCCAAAACGCCAAGAAACCACGGATTTTGTTTATGAACATGAAGAACACCAAGAACATGAAGAACACACATGGAACACGGAGACACACACGATGATAGACGAACAATAGAACGCCCCGACACGTGATTCTCTCCAAGAACGAACACAAAATCGCCTTGCAAGTTCAAGATCGCCTCTGCCTTAATCTCTGAATTCGTTCTTCAAAAGTTCTTAATTAAAACGAATTAACCCTTAATTATATCACCAGATTCGAACTTGCTCAGGAAAAGTTCGACCAAGCCCAAGGCCCTTCGAACTTGTCCTCCATAAGTTCGAACCAGTGACTTTGAACTTACTTTTGAACTTATGTTTGAACTTATCTTTGAACTTATGTTTGAACTTATTGTAAATCATTAATTACAACCAAGTTCAAGCATACATACAATCAATATCAAACATATATCAAATATATAACAAACATATATCAAACACGTAAAAAACATATATCAAACACGTATTAATATGCAATAACAAACAGATTGACTATTACAAAATATCGTCTATATTTAGACTGCTATCGTCACACAGGATGCACTAACACTTAGTATGGGACACATAATCTAGTTTCTTGATAAATAAAAGGGCCAAGGGAATTTCAAAAGTGTTAAATCTTTAAATGAAAAACATACCGACAATCGACTTGGAATGTATATCACGACAACCAACCAAAGGAATAAAAAATTCCTAAGTGTGAAAGTGTAATACTGAAAGTGCGTTTGACATCGCTATCTGGTTGAACCTACTTTGACTTTCTCGTAAAAATATTCTGTTAGTATAGGTCGTATTTTCAAAGTACTTTTGAGTAGTTTTAACTTAATTTTTAATTTTTATTTTTATTATTTTAGTTTATTTTATTTTATTTTATTTTAAGTAGGATAAAGGTCAAAGTTAATAGGATGCATTCTAGTTGGAAAAACATAATTTGCGTGATAATCAGTTGCTAAAAGTGAAGGATTCCGTGATAAGTTGAAAAAGTTGAAAATTGTTCAAGTTTTTTAAAACTTACGATGTTGTGACTGTTTAACGAAGATAACGACTGTTTCTCTCGAACTTAATTCTAGTGTTTGGTTTACGTTCTAAACCATCAAAGAATGTACATGAGGAGAGTTTCATTGCAATTTTTATCGTTGAATAATGGATTTTAATGTCCTACTAGCATATTATGACTTGTTTCATGTGTTGATTAAGTCTATACAGTGTTAGAATTGGATTTTTTACAGAATTCCAGATTCTTCAACTGACAAAGGCGATTCGTGAACTTCAACATCTTAATGCCCAATTGGATCAGATAGAAACTGATCAGCAGCAGCAGATTGCAAATCTGGATGCTATACTGTAGTAGTTGTTGAAAGATCGTCCATATCAGGGTGAGAAATTGTAGAGAAGTCAAACAAGATGACCTGAACAGTGAGCTGGCAAGTCAAAGAAGATGGCCCGAATAGTGAGCTGGCAGATCTTTTAAGACAACAATTTGCTTAGCTTGCTGATCCTTAGGGGGAGTCAGTATTCATAACCACTGACAAGGGAAAAGACAAGAGTTCAGAGTTAACAGAAGTAACTGAAGATAAGGTCTGATCGGAGCATTGTCAGGGTTGAATGCAGAAGAAATGAGGTTCGACTTCGAAGATGACTTAGAACAGGAGGATCGTGAGGATTGAGCGTTTTACTCCTAAAGATATACCTAATTGGAAGTCACACGATGAAGGTGTTATGAATGAAGATAAGAATGTGATAGATCTAGAGATGCTGAAATCTGCACTAAATGATGAATCAGATTCTGAAGTGTGAAGTGATTGATTTAGCTTCAAAGGACCTTTTAAATCTAGGAAGTCGATTCTTACGCTGAGGTGTTTGCAAAAACTATCAGAAGGGATGGTCGTTCTGGAAGATTTGAGAAGATAATCTAAGAGTTGGTAGACGAGCTATGGCTCTGACTGTTAGGACATGGACTAAGTTAGACTACAAACCGGTGAGGACAACGAAACTGGAGAGGCAGTCATGCATAACAAAGAAGAAAAGGTGATTTCGGTATTCATAGAGTAATGAACATCTACTAGAAGCTATAGTCAAGGGCGAGTTTGTTGATACACCCGATGTGACAATAGCTATCTAATTTCGGTATTCATAGTCTCTGAATCAGATAGTCTATTACGATCAATGAACAACAACTAGAAGCTATCGTCAAGGGGGAGTCTGTTGGTACATCCGGTGTGACGACAGCAGTCTAGTTTTGTTATTGATATCATGATTGTGTATGATGTTTACATTTGCATGGTAAGTTCTAGACTATCATAATAAGTTTTAGAATAAGTTCTTGAAACAAGTTCTAGATTAAGTTCTAGAATAAGTTCTAGAAATAAGTTCTAGAATAAGTTCTAGAATAAGTTCTAGATTAAGTTTTAGAATAAGTTCTAGAATAAGTTCTAGAACAAGTTCTAGAATAAGTTCTAGAAATAAGTTCTAAAACAAGTTCTAGAATAAGTTTTAGGATAAGTTCAAGAGGAGCGTCTACACGAACCTATAAGTTCGTGAGGAGCGTCTACACGAACTTATAAGTTCGTGAGGAGCGTCTTCACAAACTTATCGTCTATATATTGAACTTTTCATTGTGAAATCAAGCATCTTTGACGGCTCAGAGGTTCTGACGAACTTGAGAGCAAACAGAGTATCCGGGTGAACAGAACTTTTGCAGAGAATTTAGGCTAAAGGCGATTACGAACTTGCAGAGGTTTTCGTGTGTGTTCTTGGAGAGAATCACGTGTCGGGGCGTTCTAGTGTGCGTCTATCATCGTGTGTGTCTCCTAGTTCTGTTTGTGTGATCTATCCGTCAAATCGCTAACGAGGATTCCACACTCGTTGGACGGTGTCGCGTCAAGATAGGATCCATAGGTAGGCGACCTTACAGTGACATTTCATGGAAAAGGGAGGGTGTTACATGATGGTATCAGAGCTTGTGGTTTGAAGTCTGAGTATCATTAGTGGATGCTTAATTTAAACCTTATTCAGATCCTTGGGGGATTCTTCCTTGAGATTGATTTAGTGGAATTAACTGACCTAGCTTAGTGTATAACACTGGGTGACCTATTTGTTGTTCCTAATAGCTTCGGTTTGTGCAGATCGATATGGCATATCGGGGCGACGGAGCAGGTGCTGAGAGACTAGCGGGTTTGGGTCCGGGGCCAAAGACTCTAGTGACAGGGACTGATTCGGAGCAGGTGCATCGTCGTCTACTACACAGAAGGGTGGGTCCTTTAAGGACTTTATGACAGGAGCTCCACCCCAGTTCAGAGGCGGTGGTGAGCCAGGGATGGCTATGGCATGGGAACGCAAGATAGAGGCGGGGTTTCGAGTGGCGCATGTGGACCCAAGGGGCATGGTTGGGTATGCGACCTATTTGCTGAGAGGAGGGGCATCCCAGTGGTGGAAATCTATTGAGTCAGCGATGATATCTTCAGCTGCTTATGCGATGACGTGGGATCAATTCAGGGTTGTGTTCGAGTTGTAGTACATTCCTAGAGACGAGAGGCGAGAGATGGAGCGGCGATTCCGTCATCTATAGCAGGGCGAGATGACGGTGCAGCAGTATGTGGATCGATTCAACGAGTATTCGCAGTTCGCCACCCAACATATTGATACGGAGTAGCGAAAGGCTGATATATTCATTGATGGACTGCGATCAGACATTAAAGAGTTCGTGGGATTGCACGAGACACCTACCTTTGCCAGAGCGCTAGAGATGGCCCGCATAAGGGAGCCAGTAGTACAAAAATGGGCTTTGCTCACACATGCTCGAAATAAAATCGTCACACATTAGAATATTTGTGTGACTAAAGATACAAAACTAAAATCCACGTCATTCTTTTAGTCACATCTGAACTCAAATCGGGTGACCAATCTAAATTGTATTGCCACACATTCGAACATTTATGTGACTAAAGGTATCTGGTGTTTATCTTTTTGCTGATTAAGTTCGAAACATTAGTCACGTTACACACATAAAATGGGACAAAACGGTGTCACACAGTTGAACAGTGTGACCAAATGCCAGTATATGGTCACTTAAAGTAATTTGTTATGTGACTAAATGATGAACTCGAGTTCGTCACACGCGATTTTAGTGTAGCCAAAAGCACGTACTATATGGTCACATAAGTTATTATGTGTGGCTAAAGTGTAGTGTGTGTTAGAATATAAAAATCTAATACGTATTAGTCACATTGAGTGCCATTTTGGGTGACTAAATCATATGCCACTCTATGGTCACTTGAATAATTTTTTGGGTGACCAAATCATATTCCAGTATATGGTCACATGGAGTAATTATATGTGTGACTAAATCATATTCCAGTATATGGTGACATGAAGTAATTTCTTATGTGACTAAAGCATAAACTCGAGTTTGTCACACAAGATCTCAGTGTAGCCAAAAACAGAAACTATATGGCCACATAAGTTAGTTTGTGTGGCTAAAGTGTAGTGTCTGTTAGAATGTAAAAATCTAATACGTATTACTAACATTGAGTGCCATATTGTGTGACTATATCATATGCCACTATATGGTCACTTGAATAATTTTTTGGGTGACCAAATCATATTCCAGTATATGGTCACATGAAGTAATTTGTTATGTGACTAAAGCATGAACTCGAGTTTGTCACACAAGATTTCAATGTAGCCAAAAATAGATACTATATCGTCACATAAGTTAGTATGTGTGGCTAAAGTGCAGTGTGTGTTAGAATGTAAAAATCTAATACGTATTAGTCACATTGAGTGCCATTTTGTGTGACTAAATCATATGCCACTATATGGTATCTTGAATAATTTTTTGGTTGACCAAATCATATTCCAGTATATGGTCACGTGAAGTAATTGTATGTGTGACTAAATCATATTCGAGTATATGGTCACATGAAATAATTTGTTATGTGATTAAAGCATAAACTCGAGTTTGTGACACAAGATTTCCGTGTAGCCAAAAACAGATACTATATGGTCACATAAGTTAGTATGTGTGGGTAAAGTGTAGTGTGTGTTAGTATGTAAAAATCTAATACGTATTAGTCACATTGAGTGCTATTTTATGTTATTAAATCATATTCCACTATATGGTCACTTAAATGATATTTTGGGTGGCCAAATCATATTCCAGTATATGGTCACATGAAGTAATCGTATTTGTGACTAAATCATATTCCAGTATATGGTCACATGAAGTAATATGGTATGTGACTAAATCATGAACTTGAGTTTATCACACAAGATTTTAGTGTAGCCACAAGCAGACACTATATGGTCACATAAGTTAGTATGTGTGTCTAAAGTGTAGTGTGTGTTAGAATGTCAAAATATAAATGTTAGGATATAAATTAATCAAGTAATTTCATAAACTTAGGTTATATATAATCAATTCAATTCCATTCCATTCCATGAATAATAAAACTTAGGTTAAAATTAATAAACTAATTTTATAAACTTAGTTTATCAAAACAATTAGCAGCTTGATAAAATGTACTAACAGCTTGAGATATAACAGTTCCAGATTGTTGATACACCCGATGTGACAATAGCTGTCTAGTTTCGGTATTCGTAGTCTCTGAATCTGATAGTCTATTGCAGAATAAGTTCTAAAGATAAGTTCTAGGGATTAGTTCTAGAGATAAGTTCTATGGATAAGTTCTAGGATAAGTTGTAGGAATAAGTTCTAGGAATAAGTTCAAAGGATAAGTTCTAGGATAAGTTCTGAGAATAAGTTCTAGGTGAAAATAAGTTCTAAGTGAAAATAAGTTCTAGGTGAGAATAAGTTTTAGGTGAGAATAAGTTCTAGGTGAAAATAAGTTCTAGGTGAAAATAAATTCTAGGTGAGAATAAGTTCTAGGTGAAAATAAGTTCTAACAGGTGAAGATAAGTTCGTGAGGAGCGTCTACACGAACTTATCGGCTATATAATGAACTTTTCTTTGTGAATTCAGATATCTTTGACGGCTCAGAGGTTCTGTCGAACTTGAGAGCAAACAGAGCATCTGGGTAAAGGGAATTTGGCAGAAATTCATGATCAGAGCTTGTATTCGTGCACGTACGAGCTAGAGTGATTTCAGAGAGTCTTTCGGAGAAATACACGTGTCGGGTCGTTCGTCGTATCGGCTATCACGATGTTCGTCTCCGGTTTCCGTGTGTGATCGATCCTTTAAACCACTAACGAGGATTCCGCACTCGTTGGACGGTGTTGCATCAAGATCAGATCCGTGCTAGAGGTGACCTTACAAGTGGTATCAAAGTCATACGAGTGTTTTTCGTGTTCTTTGCATTTCTACGAACATTCTTGGTTTCTTGACGTTTTTACCGGTTAAATCACCGTTTTCGAAGTTTTTTAGAGTTCTACAAGCAAGGCTACGAGGAAAATTTCATATTAGTTCATCTTTTCAGTCGAAATTAGTGTTTTTAATCTTAAAAACATCGGTTTAATCTGAACTTTTAAAAAGTCGAATTTTTTGACAGTTTCACGAACTTACGGCGCTCGAAGTTAGGGGTATTTTTAGGGTTCCACGAACTTGTCAGACATGCTCCTCTAGGAACTTATCAGGGATAAGTTCTTATCTAAGTTCGTAAGAACTTATCACGGATAAGTTCTAAGCTAAGTTCGTAAGAACTTATCAGGGATAAGTTCTAAGCTAAGTTAGTAAGAACTTATCAGAGTTAAAGTTCTAAGCTAAGTTCGTAAGAACTTATCAGGGATAAGTTTTAGCTAAGTTCGTATGAAGTTATCAGGGCTATGTCTGTACTAACTTGTTTTAAATTTATTTTAAAAATTAAATAATTTAAGTTCGTGAACAAAAGTTGTACGAGAATGTCAAGTTTACATAAGTTCTTGGACATGGATCACGGAGTGGGCAAATCAAATTCACTTCAGAAGCTTATGAAGATTGAAAATTATTATTGGTGGAAAGATAGGTTTGCAGACTTTGCTCGTTTTAACGATATGTGTATGTGGATATTGCATAGATGAAGGGTATGTTCCCCCTACACAAGAGCTCGAGGGCAGGATGAAGGTTCTTTCCTATCAACAAATGAAGGATGAGGACAAGAAAATTTATGAAGCCGAAAATCGAACTCTGTCATCAATTAAAATGGCGTTACCTTTGGATATTCTACATACGTTTACACATCACAGAACTTCTAAAGAGCTCTGGGAAGCTCTAGAGAAGAGGTATGAGGTAAATTCACGGGTGAGGAAGGGGAGAACTGAGTTGTTTTTGCGATCTTTAAAGGTCTGAAGAACGAGAACTTGGATGAGATTGTCACAAGGTTCTATCAATTTGTTAACCGAGCTTGATAACCACAGGGTTGAGTATCAAGAATCATAAAAGATCGAGAAACTTCTAGATGCGTTACCATCAAAGTAGGAGATGTACACTGCGTTGATAAAGCATAATGAAGAGAAACTAGAAACCCTCACTGTGGGAGAAGTTATAGGAGTTCTGAGGGCTTATAACTTCAAGATACATAAGAAGGAGATGGAGTATGATCAGGTACAAGATCCTTAGATGTACCTTGGTAAACCTAAACCATATAATTCTAGTGTACCTAAGTCTGAAACCACAACATTTTATTCTGGAGAAAAAGAGGGCATACCAATAGAAGTAGAAGAATCTTAAGGTATGGCCTTTCTGGGTTTCTAAACTCCGGATGATCAGCCGTAGACATCTACTTCAGGATCATCGTCTCAGGTACACAAAAATGCCAATGAGTGCTAAAACTGCAGAGGAGCAACTGAAGCTTCTAGCATCGTTTGTAGCAGCTTACGGGAATTGTATTCAAGGGAAAATAAACGATCCAGCTCTATGGGAAGAAGATTATGATCAGGTGGATCCGGATGACTTGGAGCAAATGGACCTAAAATAGCAATTGGCTATGGTCACACAGAGATTGAAGAAGTTCATCAAAAGAACGGGAAGAAATCTAAGTGTGAACAATGTAGGATTCGATAAGTCAAAAGTTAGGTGCTATAACCGTCAGGGGTTGGGACACTTTGCGAGAGAGTGTCAAAGACCTAAGATTGATAATCATCAGAACTCAGGTCATCAGTATTCAGCCAGCTCAGGGAATCAGGGTTCAGTGGCTGCTTTACTTACTAATGTGGGATCTAACAAACAGTTAGATGACACATATGATTGGAATACACATCCAGAGGCGAATACTAGGGCTTTCATAGCCGAAGTGACAGAAACGGATATGGGAGCAGAAGAGGAAAAGAAAGAGAATACCCAGCAGTCTGATTCAGATCCTTTGGTGCTGGAGAACACTGAGAAGCTGATTACTTTGGAGTTTGCAGCTCAGATGGCCAACATCAAATCTGATCGGAAAAAGGTAATTCTGAACTTTTTTACTTTTCATGATTTATGTGTTTTATGCATTACTTTGAATGATAAATTGAACTTAGTACCAGAAACACATTCATCTATGACTGCTCAAATTCAATCGTTAAAATCAGATAATGCTAATTTATTAGACATTAAGGAAGATCTTCAGGCCAAACTGAGAAATGATGCTCAAGATTTAATAGTTCTGAATGACAAATTAATTGAACAAAGTGTCAGGAATGAACTAATTTATGAGCATGTAGAGTCACTGACCAAAGAGATCTTTCTTAAAGATATGGAATTAGCTAAGTCTAGGGCTAAGGTAGTTGAGGCAAATAGCAACCATGTACCTACTCCTCAGGATGAGACCAAGGATACGGTTAAATCAGAGGTATTCAAGGTAACTGAGTCTTCTAAAGTATCTTCAACTACTCATCAGTTAGGAAAATGGTACAGTGTGTGCAATCTAGTTGTAAGCCAAAACTAGAAGAAAATAAGACTGTAACTATTATTAACAAAGAGGAGTTAAACTAACAAAGAGAAGTTAAACCAAGCTGTTGATACAAACAATCAGGGCATTAGTAACACACCTAGGTAAAAGAGTGCCTATAAGAAATCTATTGACAAGATGTCTTGCTTTAAGTGTCATGAGAAAGGACGTGTTGCTTCAGGTTGTCCCTACAAGAAGCCAGAGTCTTCACTAAAAATAGGGAAACAAGAGCAGCAAACCTTAAAAACAATGCCTAGTGATACGAGCTGGAGTAGTTCTCAAATTTCTGAGAAGAACTCAAGTGTGATGTCACGTCTAGGTAGTCGACAAACATCGGTGTCTCTCAGACAAAATGAAGGAATTAGGAATAATTCACCGAATAGATTCCCTAGTCAATCAAGGTGTGGCCCCCAATCCATCATTAGAAATAATACACCTAATGAGGAGTCACACTCTAGTTAGGTCTAATTCTCCTAATAGACATAAGACACTAGGTAGAGCCCAGAATTATCAAACTCAGATATCGTCTGAATCGCAAGACTAACCCGAAGTTCGTGAGTGGATGTTATTCACTCGAATCCACAACCTATTCTTGATCAAAAGCCCAAGTCACCTGAAATGAGAGATGGGTATTTTAAAGAATTCAAGTTTGTGGATAAAAATGGTATTACCAAGTTAGTCATGGCTTGGGTTCCTCGTGATATCTAACTTGTCTTGTTCAGTGTGCAGGAGTTAGCTACTGGTCCAAACAGCAAATGGTTTGAGGATAGTGGTGGCTCTTGACACATGACAGGGATATAAAGGGTGAAACAACAGGCATGCTGATTGGGTCCTTAGACCAAGTTGAGGACTCTTACGGGAAAAGGGTAAAGTGTGGTAATTGATGTAACAATGTTGGTAAAAATAACTATGCGAATCTAGTCACAAAAGAATTTGATAGATCACTCTTTAAATTGTTAGTTCAACTAAATGAGATCTGAAATCCAGAGTAAACTGACCTCAGTAGATTTTTCTTCCTTTTTTAAAGTTTTTTTTTTTAAGTTTTTAGTTTATCTTATTAGTTAATGTACTTAAAATAGAAAAGAAAAAGAAAAAAGAGAGAAAACCATAAAAAAATCTCAAAAAAAGGAGAATATCAAAAAATGAGAAAAGTCTTAGAGTCATAGGTTCAAAGTGACGAAATTTAGCACAGTCTAACAAACTCTAAGTGTTAAACTTTTCACACATGATGCACTAAAACTCTAAGTGAGATAAATGCTCTTGTCTGATATGTTGGTAGACATAATACATGAAGGATTTCCGTAAAGCTAATAAAATAATCAAGAAAATGTCATATGTGTAACTAACTTAGATGTATGACCAAAAGGTCTTAATTTCAATGATAGAGACATACAGACAATGACTATAAATGAGGTATCCAAATTTATCTAGGGGATGTATAGCTTCATCAAAATACATCTTAAACAAAGAAAGAAAAAATTTTGTAAAGAAAAGGAAGTCAAAACAAGTCGCTTTGTTGTACGTGAGTACAGACCTGTCACCGCTGTTTTGACTTAAACTAGCAAGATATGTTGCTTTGTTGTACGTGAGTACAGACCTGTCACCGTTGTCTTGCTAACATAAGAGGAACTCTAAGACAAACTAAGATCTGTTGTCTGTAAATACAGAACTGTGACTGCCGTTTGCCTTTTAAAGACAAATTGCAAATACCAAGAAGTCAAAATCATTGTGTGTCTGCCTTGATCATAGAAGTATGTCTAAGTATGGGACATGTAAGGTAGTTTCTTGATAAATAAAAAGGCCAAAGGAAAATCCTAAGTGTTGAGTGTTTAAATGGACAAACATACTGACAATCGACTTGGTGTGTATGTTACGTCAAACAACCAAAGGAATAAAAAATTCCTAAGTGTGAAAGTGCAATACTGAAAGTGCATTTGACACCGCTATCTGATTGATCCTTCTTTGACTATCTCGCAAAAATATTCAGTAAATGTGTTTTTATCTTCAAATTTCTGCAATTTAATTTTGCTTAATTTAATTTAATTTAAATTTACTTTAGTTCATTTTATTTTTAAAAAATAGGATCGAGGTCGGATTACTAGGATGCATTCTAGTTGGAAAAACAAAATTTGCGTGATAATCAGTTGCTAAAAGTGAAGGGTTTCAGGATAAGTTGAAAAACTTGAAAATGGTTCAAAGTTTTTCAAAACTTACGATTTTATGACTGTTTAACGAAGATAACGACTGTTTCTCTCGAACTTAATTCTAGTGTTTGGTTTACCTTCTAAACCATCAAAGAATGTAAGTAAGGAGAGTTTCATTGCACTTTTTGTCTTTGAATAATGGATTTTGATGTCCGGCTAACATATTATGACTTGTTTCATGTGTTGATTAAGTCTACACAGTGTTAAAATTGGAGTTTTAACAGTAGTACAGATTCTTCAGTTGACAATGGCGATTCGTGAACTTCAACATCTTGATGCCCAGTTGGATCAGACAGAGACTGATCAGCAGCAACAGATTGCAAATCTGGAGGCTATACTGGAGGAATTGTTGAAAGATCGTCCATCTCAGGGGGAGAAATTGTAGAGAAGTCAAAGAAGATGGCCCGAACAGTGAGCTGGCAGATCTTTCAAGATAACAATTTTCTCAGCTTGCTGATCCTTAGCGGGAGTCTGTATTCATAGCCACTGACAAGAAAAAAGATAAGGATTCAGAGGCGACAGAAGTTACTAAAGATAAGGTCTGATCGGAGCATTATCAGGGTTGGATGAAAAAGAAATGAGGTTTGACTTCAAAGATGACTTAGAACAGGAGGATCTTGAGGAAGGAGAGTTTACTCCTGAAGATGTACCTGATTGGAAGTCAGGCGATGAAGAAGTGGTGAATAAAGATCAGAAAGTGATAGATCTAGATGTGCTGAGATCTACACTAAATGATGAATTAGATTCTGAAGTGTGAAGTTATTGATTTAGCTTGGAAGAACCTTATAAATCAAGGAAGACGATTCTTATGCTGAGGTGTTTGCAAAATCTATGAGAAGGGAGGGTCGTTCTGGAAGATTTGAAGAGTTAATCCAAGAGTTGGTAGAAGAGATGTGGTTCAAATAAGAATAAATCCTCTGACTGGTAGGACATGGACTAAGTTAGTCTACAAACCGGTGAGGACAGCAAAACTGGAGAGGTAGTCATGGAGAACAAAGAAGAAAAAGTTATTTTGAGAGTCTACGATCCCTTGCTCCTAGTCAATCTATCTAAAGATGACCTGCACAGACTTCATGATCAAGGAATTTATTTTGATGAGAATTTGAGATATGAAGGCAGGAAACATCAGAAAGTTGTCAAAGTGTGTGTTGAGCAGGGACTCCATGCAGGTTGTAACTTAAATTAGCCTAGTTCTATAGAGTAATGAATATTTACCAGAAGCTATCGTCAGGGGGGAGTCTGTTGAGACACCCGATGTGACAATAGCTGTCTAGTTTCGGTATTCATAGTGTCTAAATCTGATAGTCTATTGCGATCAATGAACAACGACTAGAAGCTATCGTCAAGGGGGAGTCTGTTGGTACATCCTGTGTGACTACATCAGTCTAGTTTTGTTATTGATATCATGATTGTGTATGATATCTACATTTGCATGTTAAGTTCTAGACCATCATAATAAGTTCTACTTATTCTAGAACTTATTATGATTCCAAGAACTTGTTTGACTTAGGGCTCCACGGACTTGTCCTTCACAAACTTGTCAGACTCGAACTTGTCAAACTCGATCTAGGGCTTCAAGAACATGTGGTCCCACGAACTTAGTGTCCACGAACGAACTTATTCTAGAACTTATTATGATGGTCTAGAACTTAACATGCAAATGTAGATATCATACACAATCATGATATCAATAACAAAACTAGACGGCTGTCGTCACACCGGATGTACCAACACAGATTTGCAGAAAAAGAATTTCTCAATTTAACTCAAGTGAATAATACAACGTAGGATAAAACTAATCAAGTAATTTTATAAACTTATGTTATAAAACACTTAACATCTTGAAAAAATGGACTAACAGCTTGAGAAATTGAACTAACAGTTCTAGATCTGCACTAACAAGATTTCTCAATTTAACTTTAGTGAATAATAAAAGTTAGGTTATAATTAATCAAGTAATTTTATAAACTTAGGTTATATACAATCAATTCAATTCCAGGAATAATAAAACTAAATCATAATATAGGACACTATGTGGTCATTTGAATAATTTTTTGGGTGACCAAATCATATTCCACTATATGGTCACATGAAGTAATTTTATGTGTGACTAAATCATATTCTAGTATATGGTCACATGAAGTAATTTGTTATGTGACTAAATCATGAACTCGAGTTTGTCACACACGATTTCAGTGTAGCCAAAAACAGATATTAGATGGTCACATAATGGTTTGTGTGACGAAATCATATTCCACTACAATAACTTACTGCACCATAAAATAAAATGTTGAAGTCACATAGAAACTAAGATACGTACATATAATCATTCCATAAATTAATTAATTAAAAGGTCATTTACAAGACGTGTTTCCAGTGCACGACATGGTTCGATCACTTGGATTTTCGTATAATAATAACTTCACAGTTGCTTCAATAATAATCATCTCTTGATTCAGTACCCAAGTCACGTTCATCCACACGTGGCAAAATGTTATCATTGTGCGGGCGAATGACGGTGCTAAATTCCTCTTCGATTTCATCATATATATCTATGTAATTCTTCGGAGGTGTGTTGAAGACAATAGACAACTTTTTATTGTTTTGGTCTTTCACATAAAACACTTGTTGTGCTTGTGAGGCTAATATGAACGGATCAAGCTTGTGGCCTAAAGTAGTCAAGTCAACCAATGTATAACCAAGCTTACGATCACTTTTGACAGCACCAGCCTGATGGTTAACCCAATCACATTTGAAAGAGGGAGTTGCCTAAAATGATAATCTAGTACCCATATTTCTTGTAAAACGCCATAATGCAATTTGCGTCTTGTGGTTGCTATTCATTTGGATATGTGCATATAGTCTGTCACAACACTAACCCCACTATTTTGTTAAATGCTGCCGTCACTACATTTAGTACGAAATGTATACCCGTTGATGTTATATGCAGTGTGTTTCAGTATGGTGGCGCATGGTCCATGTGAAATCCACCTTACGGTTTCTGAAACACTCTCTTTTGAGATCGCTAATTCTCTCTCAACCTAAATATCATATCATTACAATTACATATATGAGCTTCAAATTGAAGGAACAACTCCAAACAGTTACAAAAAATGATTAATTACCTCTAGTTTTAACCAGGTAACAAAAGTTTTACTGTGCTCATCCTCAAGGAATGCTTTTCGCTTACCCGGGTTTTGTGTTTCCAAAATCTGTTTGTGTCGCCTGAAAGAAGGTGTTAATTTGTGGTCAATTAATATGTTTGATGCGAGATTTGAAGTAATTAACAAAGTAGACATGTGTTACTAATACTTACTCGATATACGGTTCAATTTCATCTGTATTGTGTATTACGTACAAATGTGATATCCCAATTAGTTCTGCAGAAACATCACTTGACTTGCTAGCCGACAGTGGCTTTCCGTCTTCATTAATTTCATCACTTTCATCTGTATCACCTGGGATACAAATAGTTTTCATGGACTTTTTATATTCGCCGAAAAACTCTATTGTTTCTTCTGCAATAGTCTCCTTAGCAATGCATCACTCTGGTTTATTTCTGTTTTGCACATGTCCTTTAATAACCTTCATACAGCGTTTGAAGGGATACATCCAACGAAAGCATACCGGACCACATAACTTTAACTCCTGAGTTAAGTGCACAGTCAAATGGACCATAATATCTAAAAATGAGGGAGGAAAGAATTTTTCGAGTAGGCAGAGTGTGACAGAAAGTTCTTCTTGCATCTTATCTAGTTCATCTAACACAATTTCTTTGCTGCATATCGATTTAAAGAGAAAGCAAAACCTAATGAGAGCATATTGTGTGGGTTCGTGCATGATTAACCGTATTGCAATGGGCAAAAACTTTTGCATAAGCATGTGATAGTCATGTGATTTAAGCCCGATGAGCTTCCTATCTTTTAGGCAAACTAAAGACGAGAAATTTGACCAATAGCCTTGCAGTACCCTGATGTTGTGTAACGTTTCACAAAATATGTCTTTTTCTTCATTCGTTAATGTGTAACCTGTTGCAGGTAGTACTAATTTGTCTCCATCTTTCCTAGCAAACAACTCTGGTTTATTTATCCCCAACTCTGCCAGATCCAATTGAGCATCCTCTCCATCTTTCGTCTTTCCTAGAACATTTAGTAAAGTTCCAAGTATACTCTTACCAACATTCTTTTCAATATGCATGAAATCAATGCAATGTTGAACTTCATTATGCCTCCAATACTCAAGCTTTCTATACCAAATGTTGAATTTCTTCTAGTACGCACCATCTTGTCCATCTTCTCTTCCTCTTTTCCTTGTGTGCTTCTGGTTTGGTGATCATTTTACCCTTCCCCAGTTATTTTCAATATCTTTGACCTGGTTGTAAATGTCTTTTCCAGTCATTGGTTTTGGACACGGGCGGAAATCTTGTTTTCCATTAAACGCATTCGTTTGCCTTCTGAACGGGTGTCCCTGTGGTAGAAATCTTTTGTGACCAACATAGCTCTGCATGGATGATGCAGGAAGACACAATCAGTTTCTTTCCTACATACTACACAACCTTTGTATCCACTGGTTGGGCAACCGCATAAAGTACCAAGTGTAGGGTAATCATTTATTGTCCATAACAAAACCGCACGTAGATTAACCATTTTGTTTGTGGCAGCATCATATGTATCGACCCCTGTCTCGAATAAGGTTTGCAGATCATCAACCAATGGCTCTAAAAATACATCGATATCATTTCCCGGGTATCCAGGTTTCAACACAGAAAGCATTATAAACTTTCTTTTCATACACAACCATGGAGGAAGTGTTAGAAAATATTCTAAGTATGTCAAGCTGTTAGTTAGATTTCTCAGACTGTAAGTAGATTTTCTGTGTAAGTACAAAGTTCAAGCTGTTAGTTGAAAAAGTTCGAGCTGCTAGTTCAAAAGTTCAAGCTGCAAGTGTTAAAGCTCAAGCTGCTCAACAGATAGACTTCAAGCTGCTCAATAGCTCAATAAACAGAAAGTGCTGATATTCAGGAAAAGATATATTTTGAAGATTCAAGCATATCTACTATCAGAGAAATCAGAATTTTTCAAGGAAACAAATCAGAAAGCAATATATATACATAGAATAGGTTTTCTATTGTAAGTCTGCACGTACAAGTTTATTCAGTTGTATTTTTCTTTCTGATTAAGTTTTCATAAGCCTCTAAGGTTGTAAAACCCTAAGAACAATATGTGTTCTTCGTCTAATCAAACAGATTAGAGGTGATTGTAATCATTGAGTTTGGCAATACAAATGACATTTGATTATTGATTGTGTTTATGTGTTTATTTGTCTTGAAAGCTTTGCTTAAAACAGTTAAGTGTTATTCCACAAACTTTTTAATTGGACTTTGATTCAATATAAGGTTATTGTTTTATACTCTGACTAATTCAAACCAGTTAATCTTAGGTAGTAATTTTGATCTTGACAAGTGGTATCAAAGCCACAGTTTTTTCTTTGTTTTCAAAGTCAGAAGCTTTCCTTTAAAATTTTCAGTTTTCTACAATGAAATTTGATAATAGCAGTAGTGGATGTGGGCAAGGACTCAAAGTACCTATGCTCAAACCCACTGAGTTTGAGATGTGGAAACTCAGGATTCAACAACACATTCAATTTATTGATTATGCCATATGGGAAGCTGTTGAATTTCCTCCTGTAGTTGATCCTGAACTTGATGTTGAGGGCAAACCCATAAAAACTCCTCCAAAAACTGAACTTGAAAGAAAGGCTAGAATGAATGAAGTGAAAGCTCTTACACTTCTTCAGATAGCCATTCCTAATGCTTATCAACACCAGTTTAAAAAGTTTTACACTGCTCATTCTCTTTGGATTGCTTTAGAGAAAAGATTTGCTGGCAATGCTAGCACCAAGAGAAATCAAAAGGATCTCTTGAAACAGCAGTATGAGAACTTTTCTGGTGGCAAGAATGAAAACCTTACTCAAATATTTGACAGGTTTAACAAACTGATAGGTGAATCGGAGAGTGCCAAAGTCAGCTTGGATCAAGATGAAGTAAACAGAAAATTTCTTAGATCTCTTGGAGAAGAGTGGACGGTCTATGCTGCACAGTGGAGAACCAAAGATACTCTTGATGAAATAGAGTTGGATGATCTTTATAACAGTGAGAGTGTTTGAAACTGAGATTGAAACTAAAAAGAAATCCTTTACTTATAATCATAACACTGCTCTACTGTCATCTGAAAAATCTAACTGTTGTGATTCCTTTTTAGGTGCAGATGCTACCTCTACTGAAGTTCATTATGATGCTTTTGTTGCCAGTGATGGACTGTTTGCTATAAATGCTGAAGATTTAGAACAGATCCATCCAGATGATCTAGAGGAGATGGACTTGAAATGGCAGCATGCAATGTTGACTATGAAGGCTAAAAGGTTTTTGAAAAGAACTGGCAGATCCAACTTTCAAGCCAGACCAGAAGGGAAACCAACATTTGATAAATCCAAAGTTGAATGCTTTAAATGTCACAAGCTTGTTCACTTTGCCAGAGAATGCAGATCCCAAGGTCAACAACCACAAAGACCCCAGCAAACCAATCAAGCTTCATCATCACAAGCACTAGTCCCTCAAGAAGACAATGTGTTTGACTGGAGTGATCAGACAGAGGAAGAATTTCAAAATCAAGCTCAAATGGCAGAAACATCAAATGTCACCTCCACTGAACTGCCATCTGAGGTAAATGCTAAACTCTGTTCTCAATCATGCAAAAATATGGTTAAAAAGTACAGAGATCATAATGAGAGCATGTGCAAAACTCTAGCTAAGATGGAAGAAAGGAGATATGAGTATATGCAGGCCATAGAAGATATTGAAAAACAGATCAATGACTATAAGGATAATGAGATTCAAATGGGACATGATAGAACATATCATGAGTGGGAGAAAAATGAGCTGAATAAGAAAATAAAGTCCCTAAATAAGAAATTAGATGAGGCTGATCAAAAGGTGTTAGAAGCTAATAAGAAACTAGAATCTGTCAACATAGATCTAGGAAACTTCAAATTGGCAAATCAAAAGCTGGAACACCTAATGGAAGTTCAATTTGAAGGGTAAAATCTCAGCTCAATCCAAAAGAAGGTATAGGATACAGAGCCACTCCACCTCCATACAACAACAAATTCATTCATCCAATGAGTGAAGTTGCTGATAGGCTTGTTAATGAACCATTAGATGTGTCTATGCCCACTGTAGATCCTGTTCTTGAAATCAGTCCTGAATCTAAATAAGATCTCATTAAAAATGAAGACTGTGAGTGCAAAGAAGCTGAAAAAGGACACAAAACAATGAGTGTACCCATAGCAGCCCCAAAACCCAGTATGAAAGGAAAAGAGAAGATGAGTGTATGCCATGCTACTCCCCAGATTTCTGTACCTTCTAACTGTAACACTGCATCTTCCTCAAAAGGTAATAAAAGTGGTAAGACTGTTCCAATCTGCACATGCCAAAAGCATGGTGTCCAAAAGTTTCCCAAACAACAGCAAGTAAGGGGAAATCAAAGGAACAAGAATCAGTTATGGTCTGATAAAACTGGTTCTCAAATCAAAACAGTCAAAAGATGTTTCCATTATGGCAGGAAAAACATTTGGCCAGACATTGCTTGTACAAACCATCTGTTGCAAAACAGACTGTGGTTCAGAAACAGGCATTTGTTAAAAACACAAAAAATCTTAAGGTCAAACCACCTGTTGTACCAGTTCCAAAGAAAACAGTTGATCACAGGTTCTCCAAAGTAAATAAAAAACAGTCCACACACCAAAAACAAGTTTTAGCATAACCAAAATCAAATTTTAAACAGATATGGTGTGTTAAAGGCAAAAACTCAAGTGAAACTATTGATACAAATGTTGAAACTGCCAAATCTAAAGTTTAGACTGTTAGTGCAACTTCTGAAGCTGCTAGCACTACAGACTCAGTTCAGACTGCTAGGCTCAAAAATTGGGACTAGTAATGGATCATCTGAGACTGTTATTGCAAAGGATGGACAAAACACCTGGATACCTCATGTCATAACCAAATACTTTCCACAGAATACATCAGTGGATCTCACTAAGTATAAGAAGTCAAAGACAGTGTTTAGTTATGTCAATGCACAAGGACAACCCAAAACCAACTTGGTTTAGGTTTACTCCACTACTAACTAAGCTTTTATTTGTGCAGGGCAACCACAGGTCACAACATAAAACAAGATGGCATTTGGACAGTGGCTGCTCTAGGCACATGACATGCAATTCTAAATGCTTGTCAAATTTCAAAGGTTTTGAAGGAGGTTTTGTTGCATTTGGAGGAAATTCCAAGGGAGGTAAGGTCACAGGTAAAGGTATTGTAAAAGCGGACAATATCCTTTTCAATGATGTTTTGTATGTTGAACAGCTGAAGTACAATTTATTAAGTGTGTCTCAAATCTGTGATAAACAAAATATTGTTGTCTTCACAGCTTCTGAATGCATTGTTCTTTCAAAGGATTTTAAAATACCTGAAAATCTCGTTTTACTTAGAACACTAAGAAAGGACAATGTCTACTGTCTGGAGACAGATCTTTTATCTAAATCAAGTACTTTAAGCTGTTTGATATCCAAAGCATCATCTAATGAGTCTGCTCTTTGGCACAGAAGAATGTGTCACGTGAACTTCAAATCCATGAATGTGCTGGTCAAAAAGAATTTGGTAAGAGTTTTACCACAAAAGGAGTTCATTTGTGATGATCATTGTGTCGCATGTCTTAAAGGCAAGCAACACAAATTTTCTCATACGGCTAAAGAAGTAAATTCAATCTCATCTGCTCTTCATCTTATTCATATGGATCTCTTTGGTCCAACATCTGTTTTAAGTTTGAATAAAAGGGCTTACTGTTTAGTCATTGTTGATGATTTCACCAGACTCACATGGGTATACTTTCTTAGGACTAAAGATGAAACTGCTGAGCTAGTTAAATCTTTTATTCTTAAGATAGAAAACCAATCCAACTTAAAAGTTAAGGTGATTAGATCAGACAATGGGACTGAGTTTAAAAACCATATCCTAAACAGTTTCTGTGAGTCTAATGGCATTGCTAGGCAATGTAGTGCACCAAGAACACCACAGCAAAATGGTGTAGCTGAAAGAAAGAACAGAACTTTAATTGAGGCTGCTAGAACCATGCTAGCTGATTCCAAACTGCCAAAGACCTTTTGGGCAGAAGCAGTTAATACAGCTTCTTATGTTCTGAATAGGGTTCAGGTTGTTCAATCACAAGGGAAAACTCCATATGAGTTATTCCATCATAGAGTCCCCTTAATAGCCTTTCTAAAGTCTTTTGGTTGTTCTTGTATCATTCTTCACACTAAGACTCACTTAGGAAAGTTTGAAAGCAAGGCTGAAGAAGGTTTCTTTGTAGGATACTCCACACAAAGCAAAGCCTATAGAGTATATAACAGTTTGTCTAAAACCATTGAAGAAAGTGCCAATGTTGAATTTAATGAAAACACTGCAAATGTCAAAGGCACTGGTCCTGATTGGTTGTTTGATTAAGATTCACTAACTAATTCTCTGAGCTTTGTTGAGTATAATGTAGACACTGGTGAAAAAAAACAGGGTTGAAGCTGCCAACACAAATTCTCATGTCGGCAGCACAAATGATCAAGCTGTTGGTACAAAGATTCAGACTGTTGCAGATTTTGGCCAATGGGATGAGTATACGGTCATACCACTTCTATCTTGTGACCCACCAGGGGTACTGGATGAACAACATGATTCAAATCAAACTATGAAGTGCCAATCCCAAGTCCTGAGGGAACAGCTCCATCACAAAGGGAAACAGTCCCAGATTCAAGTCAAGCTGTTCATGAAGCTGAACCATCAAGTGGTCCTGATGGAGATGATACAAATCTAGGAACCTCTTTTCAGACAGACAGAGAGCCAACACTCAGAGTTCACAAGTATCATCCTCTCAATCAGATAATGGGTGATCCACGCACTCCTGTGCAGACAAGGACAATGGTTCACAAAGAGTTTACTGATGTTGAATCAGCAGTGCCAGAATTCAGTCTAGCTGCCTTTGAACATGCTTGTTTCATGTCACAGTTAGAACCAAAGAAGGCATCAGAGGCTTTAAAAGATCCATCTTGGATTGAGGCTATGCAGGAAGAACTTCTAAAATTCAAGATTTAGAATGTATGGACTCTAGTTGATCTTCCTAAAGGCAAGAGAGCAATTGGTACATGTTGGGTTTTCAGAAACAAGAAGGATGAGAGAGGGATAGTCATCAAGAACAAAACAAGATTGGTAGCACAGGGATACACTCAAGAAGAAGGAATAGATTATGATGATGTCTTTGTTCCAGTGGCAAGGATTGAAGCCATCAGACTGTTCCTAGCCTATGCAAGCTTCAAAGGATTTAAAGTGTATCAAATGGATGTGAAGTCTGCTTTCCTATATGGCACAATTGAAGAAGAGGTCTATGTGTGTCAACCTCCTGGATTTGGGGACTACAAGTATCCAGACAGAGTCTACAAATTAGACAAAGCCCTCTATGGACTCCACCAAGCCCCTAGAGCATGGTATGACACTCTGTCATCATACCTTCTACAGAATGGATTCAAGAGAGGTACACTGGACAAAACTTTGTTCACAAAGTCCATCAGTTCTGAGATTTTGCTTGTTCAGATATACGTTGATGATATTATCTTTGGGTCTACCAATGACAGTCTGTGCAAGGAGTTTGAGGCATTAATGCACAAAAAGTTTCAAATGAGTTCAATGGGGGAACTCACTTTTTTCTAGGTTTGCAGGTTAAACAAAAGCCTACAGGGCTATTTATAAGTCAATCAAAGTATGTTAAAGATATATAGGAAAAGTTTGGTTACAAAGATACCAAAGTTGCAAGTACTCCAATGGACAGTCACAAGCAGCTTGATGCAGACAAAGATGGAGTAGATGTGGACATTCATCTATACAAATCCTTGACAGGATCACTTATGTATCTAACATCTTCTAGACCTGATATAATGTTTTCTGTTTGTGTTTGTGCCAGGTTTCAATGTGCTCCAAAGGACTCACATCTATTTGCTGTTAAGAGAATCTTAAGATATCTCAAAGGCCAACCACATTTGGGCCTCTGGTATCCTAAAGACTCTCCTCTTGAACTAACAGCATATTCTGACAGTGATTATAGAGGATGCAACATTGACAGAAAGTCCAGAACTGGTGATTTCAATATCAAGGAGCAAGATTGGTCTCTTGGCAGTGTAAAAAGCAAACAATTGTCTCCACCTCATCTACTGAAGCAGAATATGTAGCAGTTGTAAGCTGATGTTCTCAAGTGATGTGGATTCAGAATCAACTGAGAGACTATGGTATGAATTTCCTATGCACTCCTATTTACATTGACAACTCAAGTGCAATAAGCATTGTACAAAATCCAGTGAAATTTCCCAAAACCAAGCATATAGACATCAGATTTCATTTTATAAGGGACTGTAATGAGAAGAAATTAATCCATGTTACCAAAATTCATACTGATGATCAGTTAGGTGATCTATTTACAAAACCATTTGAGGTAGGAAGATTCACCTTCCTAGTTTCAAATATTGGCATGGTTAATATGGATTAATTTGTTTTTCATCATTCTTTCTTATTTTATGAAAACTGTATCTATTTAATATGCTTGTTTAAGGGGGAGACACTGTTTCATTCGGATATGCTTATTTTTCAACTAACAGCTTGAGTCTTTTCTCAAGCTACTAGTTCATTTTCTCGGACTGCTAGTTGTTTCACTTGATCTGTCAAAGTGTGCAGGGTAATTTGGTAACTTCCATAAGTGTGTGCGCGGGATTAGATATTTTCGAAACCTTTAAAGGTCCCAGTTTCGTTCAATTGTAACTACCATTTTCAAAATATCTTCCACGACCTTTCTTTTCTCTCTGAGCGATTCCCACACACATCCCTGAAACCCTAAATCACCGATTGATTGTCAATGGAGTTTGTCAAAGAACATAACTGTATTCCCTATTCTCTCAAACACGCTGACCTTCAACCATTCCACGACATGATGGACTTCCTTCGAAGCTCTCACATGCATCATGCTCTTACCATAAACCCCACAATATACATATCTCATATAGAGCAATTTTGGAAACATGCTTCTGTTCAAACCATCAATGGAGTCACTTCTTTGATA
This sequence comes from Centrapalus pauciflorus, assembly GCA_020465985.1. Lineage (NCBI taxonomy): Eukaryota > Viridiplantae > Streptophyta > Magnoliopsida > Asterales > Asteraceae > Centrapalus > Centrapalus pauciflorus. The sequence continues at coordinate 111,195 of JAANYP010006421.1, read as the reverse complement.
TCCAAGATTGATGGAACCACCATCACCATCACTGAAGATCTTATACGCCAACACTTGCATCTTCAAGATGCCACATGTATAACCGACTTATCTCTTACTGCCTTACATGAAGGCCTTTTTGCTATAGGGTATAGGGGCCCTACTGATTCTTATACGTTCTTTAAAACTTATTTTACCCCTAAGGGGAAATATCTGGTACATATTATACAGCAATGCATAAGCCGTAAAAGAACTGGTTGGTCAGAATTTTCCTCAAACATAGCCACTGCCTTAGTGTGTTTATCTACAGGCCAACAGTTCAATTTTCTAATATGATTTTTCAGGGTATGCTAAGGCATCATGCCTAAAAACATGGGAAATTTTTGATGTATTCTAGATTTTTGGCTGAAATTATTGCAAGAACTTGCAGTAATTTCAATGAACATAAAAGGATTCATGTTTCCCATAGGCACTCTTTACCAACAATAAAACGTCTTCTAAAAACAAGTGCCAATTTTTTGTCTGTTGATGTCCCATTGCCCTCTACAATGTTGGGCATCAATCCACTAAACAGAGGAGAAGGTCCTGAGTAGACTCAGCCTAACTGACAGGATCTAAAATATGAATTACCAAGACTAACTGATTTTAACTTATCAGAGTATAAATCAATAATCTTGCTTTGAATCAAAGTTTAATCAAGAAGTTTGTGGAATAACACTTAATTATTTTAACAAAAACTTTCAGAATCAATAATAAATAAACACACAGGAATTAATCAAGACTGTTTGTATTGCTGAATTCATCAATTACAATCACCTCTAATCTGTTTGATTAGACGAAGAACACAGACTGTTCTTAGGGTTTTACAACCTTAGAGGCTTAAGAAAACTTAATCAACAAAGCAATTACAGACTCAAAATATGCAGAAACTCCTACACAATAGAACGACCTATTCTCTGTATTTATATTGCTTCTTGATATGTTTCCATGACGAACTATGACTTCTCTGATAGTAGATATGCTGGAATCTTCATGTAGATATCGTTTCCTGAAAATCAGCACTTTCTGTTTCTGAAACTGTTGAGCAGCTTGAATCTGTTGACAGCATGAACTGAGCAGCTTGAGTTGTTTTGCTCTGGCAGCTTGAACTTTTACACTGGCAGCTCGAGTTTCTTCAACTAGAAGCATGAACTTTGTATTTACATGTAAAATCTACTAACAGTCTGAGAAGTCTAAACTAACAGCTTGAATGTACTTAAACTATTTCCCAACACTAACATCACTGCTTCACCCCAAGGACCCAAACCCACTCCTCATGATACAAATAATCGCTCTGATCCTTCTGTAAATCCCTCATCCCCACTCATATTATACAAAAGAAAAAGAGGTTCAGGAGCTCCTTCCTCCTCAGCCTAAATACAAGAGCCAAATGTCTCTGTGCAGGAGTACACTCCTGCACAGAATATCCAAAGGGCACCCACTGAGGACTCTCCCATCTTCAATTTGGAGGTGGACACCTCAACAGCAGATGTCCATATGGGTACTGTGGCTGACACTACTGTTGTTTCTGCACAAGAGGCACAGGTTAGTGTCAACATACTTAAGACCACACCCATGGCAACAGAGGGTGTGCAAGCACCTTCTGGAAGTCCCCAGAACCAAGAAAAGAGGGGCCCAGAAGCTTCAACTTCTGGAATTCCTGCATGTGATAGATCACAAACACCACACTCTTTTGCTGATGTTGAGGCTAGTCTGCAACTTATGATTTTAACGGATCCTCAGCTGAAACCTGTTGTGGCAGTATTGGAATATTATCAGTCCATTATTGCTACACAGGGGGCACAAATCAGAGAACTTCAACAGACAGTAGCCGCTCAAAATCAGAGGATGGATTATTTTCATAAGGGGTTCACTTTTGTGGAAATAAGATCATTCACCTTGAGAAGATGATTCGAACCCTCATGTAGGTCCTCCTGACCAAACCAATGCATCCAAAAAGGAGGAGAATCAGGAGATCCCTAAATCAGTCCAAGCAGCTCCATCAGTCCAAGCAGCTCCTACTCCAACAGTCCAAGATTCTAGGCTAACAGTCCCAACAGCTACTCAAGCTGTTAGCCTAGAAACTCAAGCTGCTCCCACAAGAACTACAGGAGTTGTTATTAGAGAAGGCACTCAAGCTCCCATCAGTACAGTCCAAGCTACATCCTCTGCAACTAAGGATAAGGGCAAGGGCATTATCATAGAATCTCGAAAGTACAAATTTTCATCCAGATATGCCCAGGTTGCTCATGATGCTGAATTTGCTAGACAGTTAGCAGAGGAACAAGATGAAATTCTGGACCAGCAAACCCATGCTCCAATGCAAGATGATGAAACCTTAGGTGACTACCTAAGAGGGTCTGTGGTTAAACAGAATGAGAAGAAAAGGAAAATGCCAACAGGGCATTCAAAGACAGAGCACAGAAAGTTTTTGATCAATTTTTCCTACTCAGCTGGAGTTCCAAAGAAGATGGCTCAGTCCATGAATACAGAGAGGCTGCAAGATATTCATGATAAAGAAATGGAAAAACGAAAAACAGCTAAAGTCTCCCATCAAGTCCAAAGCCAACAGGAATCAAGTCAAGCTGGTGCTAGTAATCTAGATCCACGTGTTCAAGTTGTTGCTTCTAATCCACAATCAGAAGCAATCTCTCAAGCAAAGCTTGATCAGATAAAGAGGGTGCTGTTTGAACATCAGCTTCAGAAAGTAATGGAGATTGAAAAGTCCCTAGATCAGCATGATTTCTCAAAACCTCTTATTACATACTGGTATGCTAAGCCAATGGATAACATTGACTTAAGATATCATTTTGTAGTAAGAAGGAAACTGGTCCTGAGGAAGAATATAAGAGTATGATGCATATAGTCCAAGGGATGACTAGAGATGAGCTTACAAGAATGGATAATGTTGGATCTGTGACCCAAGTCAGATCTTCTCTTCCACAGGTCAAGCAGGCTATCAAAGATCTAAAAAGCATTTTTGATCCAGAGTCAATAAAAAAAGATATAGAAGATGCCAAGGAGATGAAGATTGCACAGGTTGATCTGTTTGTCAAATCAAAGACATACAGACTCAAATTTGCAAATGGATCCGGCATGTACTTCAATTTTGAATTTTATGATCTTCCAAAGGCATTGTTAGTACAGATGATATCAGTGAGGATATATTGTGATAGAGAAGATCTGAAGAGAGAATTTTTGATGGCTGTTAAGCAGAAACTTTCACAATTGTAAGTTTTTGGATGCCTTAGTTTGTAAATAACAGTTTTACTTTGTTCTATTTCCTTATTTGTATAGAAACCTAAAGTCTTGTGTAAAGAATTTAAGTTAGGGGGAGATTGTTAGGAAATATTCTAAGTATGTCAAGCTGTTAGTTAGATTTCTCAGATTATTAGTAGATTTTCTGTGTAACTACAAAGTTCAAGCTGTTAGTTGAAAAAGTTCGAGCTGCTAGTTCAAAAGTTCAAGCTGCCAGTGTTAAAGCTCAAGCTACTCAACAGATAGACTTCAAGCTGCTCAACAGCTCAATAAACAAAAGGTGCTGATATTCAGGAAAAGATATATTTTGAAGATTCAAGCATATCTACTATCAGAGAAATCAGAGTTTTTCAAGGAAACAAATCAAAAAGCAATATATATACATAGAATAGGTTTTCTATTGTAAGTTTGCACGTACAAGTTTATTCAGTTTTATTTGTCTTTCTGATTAAGTTTTCATAAGCCTTTAAGGTTGTAAAACCCTAAGAACAATATGTGTTCTTCGTCTAACCAAACAGATTAGACGTGATTGTAATCATTGAGTTTGGCAATACAAATGACATTTGATTATTGATTGTGTTTATGTGTTTATTTGTCTTGAAAGCTTTTCTTAAAACAGTTAAGTGTTATTCCGCAAACTTCTTAATTGGACTTTGATTCAATATAAGGTTATTGGTTTATACTCTGATTAATTCAAACCAGTTAATCATAGGTAGTAATTTTGATCTTGACAGGAAGGTTGTAAATGACAATTAAAACTGGCCATACATTGTGATGCCTATTTCCTCTGTTTACGTCAACCCATCAGCCTCTAGCGTTGGTTTTCTTGGATCTTTACCAATTACCGGGAACTGTATATCTAAGGTGCACCATGCCTATGAATCTGCGGGGTGACGTAACACACCATCTGTTATCTTCCTTGTTGCGTGCCATGTTAAATCTTCTGAAATTCTCTGTGTCCTAAAGAGACGTTGCATTCTTGGTATTATTGGAAAATACCACATGCTTTTCGCTGGAATTTTCGCGTACACTTTATTTGTCTTCTTATCCACCTTCCATATTGATGTCCCACAAGTTCGACACACAGTCGATTCCTCATCCTCCTTCAAGTAAAGAAGGCAGTTGTTTGTACAGACATCAATCTTTTTGTCTCCTGAACGCATCAATTTCAGAATTTTTTTGCGTCATAAATTTTTTCAGGCAGTTCGTTACCATCCGGTAGCATCTTTTTCAACAAAACTAGTAACTCAGTAAAGAACTTATCAGATAGCCATGCTTAGTCTTCAGGTTCAGCAGTTCAACAATTGCTGATAACTTTGTGAAGTCAGGACATCCTTTATAAAGTGGCTTCTCTGCGTCCTCTAGTAATTCTAGTAACTTGACATGGTGAACCAGATCCTCATCATCAAAATTATCTTTTGCAGCATTAACCAATTCCACTGTTTCTGGGCCATCAGTTGGAATTTCTGAATCAAAAACCATCTCTGTGTCAACCTAATCTGTTGTACCACTGTGATATTCGGCTGTTAACTATGGCTCATCCTTTTCTCCATGTTTAGTCCACTTTCTGTAGTTTTGATCAATGCCATTACAGAATAAATGGAATTCCACTTCCTCCACATTACGCATAAAATGGTTTAAACAGTTGGTACATGGACATGGAATTTGAAGTTCTTTTTTATTACCTTCAGCTGGGTCGATGTTATTCATCTTCTTCAAGTTGTCTACTGCATAATTAATAAATGTTGTTACTCCATCTCTATAACCTATGTTTAGCCTTTGTAATCCCATCCAAGACTTGTCCGTTTGGGTTTAGTTGACTTCTGGTTGAGTGGTTGAAGATTTGATTAGTGTTGTACGACGTTTTTTATAAATAATTAGGGTTTAGTAAAAGAATCGCCTAATTATTAGTAAAAGAACCGCTTAATTAGAGTTCGAGTTGTCTAAAACATTACCCGCATTCGAATCCTGAATGTGGCAGTTTTTTTTATTTTAGGATATAAATAATTGATATTCTATATGGTGACATAAGTTAGTGATTGAGTTGTCTCGAACTGTTAGTTCTAGATCTCAAGCTGTTAGTGCATTTTCTCAAGCTGTTAAGTGCTTTATAACCAAATCACATTGAAATTGAGATACGTAAAGATAATCATTCAATAAATTATTTAATTAAAAGGTAATTTACAAGGCTAATATATTACAATTAAAACGTAATTTACAAGGCTAACGTATTACAATTAAAACGTAATTTACATGGGTAATATATTACAATTAATATAGCTAGTTTTCGGATCTTCAAAACTATAATCTTGAAAGCTTTCTTACAATGTCATCAGATAGATTCTTTTCCAAATCAAGATTAGCTCCTCTGACCTTTGCATCTCTCATCCTTTGCAGTTTCTCCTTAGAGTGATTCAAAAATTCCAATGCAAAATACCGACCTGTTGTATCTTCCAGCTTGAGTCTGTATGTCATGGACTTCTCATACACATCAATCTGTAAGATTTTCATAATATCTTTAGCATTTAGCCCTTGCTTGAAAACATATGGTTCGAAAACACTTGCAAGGGCCTTCATCAAATCCACAACACAGAACAATTGAGATTTTGAGTAGTTGGACTTGCCAATTCTGTACATGTCAGTCAAATCTTCTCTTGTCATCTTTGAAAATATTTGATATACAGTCTTATAAACTACATCATCACTCGTTTCTCTTTTTTCCACATTGATAATATATCATCTGTGCATAATCAGGTTGGGCTTTCCAAAAGATTATTTTGGGCTTTTAAGCACCTTTTTCTCCAAAATTAGCAATGTCTTTTCCATATCGAAACTTTAATTTAAAGTCACATCCTTTGCAATCTTCATCACTTTGTCAAACCTCACTGATTCCTTCTCCTTGTTCAGCATGACCCTCATTAGTCCTCTCAATCACCATTGGACCAAATTTAGCATCATTCTGATCCTTTCTAATATCTTCATACCTCTTCTGTAGTTCCTCTGTGGTTGAATTTGAAACAATCTTCTTGGGAATTCCAGAGTCTGAATCGCAATATTTAATCAAAAATCTTCTGTGCTCAGCCTTTGAAGATTGAGAAGACCTTTTTCTTTTCTTTGTTATATCTTTCTTAGCAGGTTGAGTTTCACTCTTCATTTGTTCAAGAAGATCAGTTAATGCATCATCATCACCAGAATCATCTTCTTCCAAGTTCATTAGCACTCCTTGTGACATATCCTTCGCCTTCCCGCAGAAACTTATTTGCCAAGCCTCCTTCAGTTTGATCCCATCCCTTCCATCCTAAAAACCCTAGCCGAAATCCAAACCTTGGGTTACGACGGCCCTCTCACCAAACCCTCCGATTTCCAAACAAAGAATCTACAATCTCATTGGCGGATTCTCTTCGATGTCATCAACAAGTGCTTCACAGCAAAGCACTCAGGCCACGACTCTACCTCGGCTCAAGTCTTAGCCATGTTCACCGGCATTGCCTTTGACCGCCATGTTGATTATGCGGCTTTCCTCTTCGAGGAATTGAAAAGAGTACATTTGGAGAGAGAAACCAAAAAGGGACGCAAGTACATACCTCTCCAACGATTTTTGCAGCTGATCATCCAATATGCAATGGACAACGATGAAGACATCCCCGAGCGGTCTGAGGCGGATGTCTACCCTACAGTGGCCATTCAGAAGCTTACTTTGCCAAAGGGGGCCCCTTCAGCGCCTATAATGACTATTCTGTTGTCTCTAATGCTAAAGGCAAGGGATTTGGAAAGGGTTTGGGCTTATATTCGAGTGCTTTATCCGGATGAGGCTCCTTCAGAACCGACTGAGTCTAGCTAGTCCGAAGGTGAGGCCAGAAAGAGTGACGATGAGGGAGATCAGGCGGAGGTACAACAATCAGTTGGGATAGGTGAGCGGGAGCCTCTGTTTGTAAGTGAGGGAGAAGGAGGTGAGGCGGCAGAGGCGGCGGATTCCGAACGAACCGTCTCTGTCGTGCAAGGGATAGATATCCAATCTGAGGTTGACCGCAACCCTATCAGCCGGACCACCCACCATAAGACCGTCAGTCTAACGGTCGAAATCACCCCCACCATCCACTTGGTATCCCCTCAAAGGGAAACCACTTCATTGCACGGGGATTTTGCTCATACGCCATCGCCCACTCATTCGGAGAGTGGCGGTGTTGAACGAGGTCACACTCCGTCTCACGTGACTGCCCCTCTTTCATTCACAATTCCCTCCCCTCCCATACACACAACGCACGATGCCTCTGTGGCATCCCCAAGAGCTGCCTCCGTGGCAGCTCCACAAACTTCCGGATCAGAGCATCCAATATAGGAGCCAGAAATGACAGAAGGAAGACCTGAGGTGGCTCCATCAACGCCATCCACTTCAGGCCATCTCCCCATAAACTTGGAGATGTTAACAGCAGCTCTTCGTGCTGCCGGTGTGATTACCCGGGCTGACCTGGACGCCCAAAAGGAAGCTGCTGAGGAACGTCACACCGACCTTCTTTCACTTATAAAGGGTAAGGGTGTCGCTTCTGAAGCTGTTCCTCCACCAGGATCCCATTCAGTCAAGAATCAGTTTGCCGACCTGTCGGACAAAATAGATTCGCTGACACGTCTTATTCTTCAAGTCCAGGAGCAACTGAACTCCAGAATGGACCGCCTTGAGTCTGCCGTGATTGAGCTACAATTCCGTCCTCAGGCTGAGTCCCATAAAAGGAAACATGATGATCAGGACGACCCTGATCGCCATGAGGGGGAGGAAAGACAGAAAACTCAGTCTGAGGACCCGATGTTGTTTGTAGGGGGAGCAGAGACCGAAGGTACAGAGATTCAGGGATCTGGGGATTAGACTTATGAGGCTATGGAGACATTAATGATGGAGTATGAACCTTTGCAAATTGAAGGTCCAGCTCCTTTATATCCTATGTCAGCAATGGTGAAATATGAACATCAATATGAAAAAGTCGAAATCATATTAGTGTCTGACTCAGACTCTGATATTGATAACGACTATATCTTTCTCACACCAAAGCCTGAACCCCAATCACCGCAAAAATCATCCTCCCCAATTGAAGTTTTGGATTCCCCAACCCATGCACCACAAGAACAAATAACTTCTATCATCCAATCACCTTCACCTACTCCCATAGAAACTCCATCAATCCAAATCACCCACACACCAACAGAAACCCCATCAGTTACACCTACCCCATCAGTCCAAACAACCCTTCCAACTCAATCAGCTCCGCCCGCCCACATTGCCGAATCTTTAGGGTCCCGAATTGTTGATTGCTTTGCTACAAGAGATGTCACCACAATATACGATATGACAGACGTAGCATGGATCAACTGGTATTCAAGGGGAAAAGTTCATAATCTGGATGCAGAAACAAAAGAAGAATTGAGTCAGGACCGGAGGGTTAGAGTCTTGCAACTTCTTGAGACTACTCCCGCCGAATTAGAAGAACCTCCGGTCCAGGGGTTAAAAGAATTCTTGAAGAAGTTCCCGGCTGAACAGTTTCAGAATCCTTTCTTAGAAGAAACATTCAAGCTGGTATTTAGAAAGAAGTCGGGGTCTTACAGTAGACGTCTTCTTATGGTGATGACCGATGCATCTCGAGCTGAACAAGCAGAATATAATCAGATGATGCTAAGGGAAAAGCGAGACAAGAGCAAATTTTGGTCTAAATAAAAATGTTAAGATCAATAACATCCACATGTACAAAAGGGCCAGAGTGTTCACTTCGGCCTTCGAGGTACTCAGAGAAAACGGAACAGTTCAAGAATTATATGAAAGCGACCTTGACTTTGTAAACATAGATGACATCGAGCTTCTGCACAACAAGATGAAAAATAAAGTCAAGGGTCGTCTGACTCACATGACTGCATTTGCAGCCATGGTCCGATGCATGAATCGCCGCTCAATTATAATGTGCCTCAGAGATATTTAGATGGCAATTGAGAGTGCTCTAGTTAAAGTGGGTCTAAAAGCTCCTGATCAAGATATATTTTTGGTAGACCACTATCCAGCGTATTAAGTTCTGCTTCGAGGACAGCCAGGTGTTTTTTTTTTTTTTGAACCAAAAGGGTTACAAAAGATTCATGCACTTTGAGGATCATCCATGTTACTCCGACGGCACTATCAGATTGGTTCGAGCCGCGCTTACTCAGAAAGTTCAAGATTTTGACGCTCAACCAAATCCAGAACTTAGATGCTCACCAAAGGAGATTCGGGATATCCTCAACGGCATAGAATACCTGAACGAAAGGCTACATTTGAGACAAGTGACCAGACGCTTTGACGTCATCCTTAGACTCCGAGAATCCACAGATCACGCCAGAGTTCCAGGACCTCCACAATGATCGAAAAGGGGGAGATTGTTAGATTTTTAATTTCGATCATGTGTAGTTATTTTATAATAATTATCTACTTAGTATTTAGCTTTGTATTTAGTTCCTTTGTAGTTTATTTCCTTGTAAAAGTCTAGGGGGCATTTGTGTCAATGCCCCATACTTAATTAAATGGAGATATAATAGCTCCTAGGGTTTACTTTATGAAATACACGGTTGAAAAGAATTGAATATCACAGCCGCCACTTGCATATTATTCTCTCAACATTCTTATTGTCTTTTCTTCATCATTACCTAATTATTGAGCTTTGTTCTTCTTGGGTTTTGATAAAGAATCATCAAAGGTGCTGAAATATTACGGGATTACATATTTACAAAAAACATAGGTTGAAATTAATCAAGTACGTAATTTCATGAACCTAGGTTATATACAGATATTCAATTCAATTCAATTGCATTCCATTCCATGAGTAATAAAACTTAGGTTAAAATTAATCAAATAATTTTATAAACCTACGTTATATACAGATAATCAATTCACTTCCATTAATCCATGAAATTACAGGAATAATAAAATAAAACTTAGGTTGAAATTAATCAAGTACGTAATTTCATGAACCTAGGTTTATAAAACACTTAACAGCTTGAGAAAATGCACTAAGAGCTTGAGAAATCGAACTAACAGCTCGAAACTTGCAAAAACATAATTTTTCAATTTATATCAATTAAATAATAAAACTTAGGTTAAAATTAGTCAGGTAATTTCATGAACCTAGGTTATATACAGTTTTTCAATTCAATTCAATTGAATTTCCATTCCATGAATAATAAAATAAAACTTAGGTTGAAATTAATCAACTAATTTCATGAACCTAGGTTATACATTGATAATCAATTTATTTCCATTAATCCATGAAATTACATGTATAATAAAATAAAACTTAGGTTGAAATTAATCAAGTAATTTCATAAACCTATGTTATACACAGATAATCAATTCATTTCCATTAATCCATGAAATTACATGAATAATAACATAAAACTTAGGTTGAAATTAATCAAGTAATTTCATGAACCTAGATTATACACAGATAATCAATTCATTTCCATTAATCCATGAAATTACATGAATAATAAAATAAAACTTAGGTTGAAATTAATTAAGTAATTTTATAAACCTACGTTATATACAGATAATCAATTCATTTCAATTAATCCATGAAATTACATGAATAATAAAATAAAACTTAGGTTGAAATTAATCAAGTAATTTTATAAAATTAACAACTTGAGAAAATGCACTAACAGCTTGCGAAATTGACATAAATACCCTTACTAATACAATAGCATGTATTTTATTTTTAGGGGCATTTACGTCATTTCAGTAGAAATATGAAAATGGCGGCATGTAATGACCACGCGCATACAACCATCACCCTTTTCCTAGTCCTGCTATTCGTCTTTCCCAACGTCAGAACAGAGCATAACCTATACCTGAAAATCATCATTTCAAACTCTCCCCAAGCAACTACACAAATCTGATTAACGACTATGGAGCTTCAGATGAAGTAATAACTAGAATATTGGGGTTTTTAAGGGCATCAAGTGCCTTTGAAAATTTTAAAAGCAAGAGAATGTAAATGTCCTAACCCTATCATATACTATCGATTCAACTAAGATTATGATGTATTTGCCTATTTAAGAGATACATTAAGGTTAATGAACCGTAGCCCATTAATTTGGCCATGAATTTAGGATCTTCAGAATGAACATGACGTATTTGCCTATTTAAGAGTACATCTTATCAAGAAATTACAGTTGATAGTAATGTATTTGCCTATTTAGGAGTACGTTTTATTAAGCTTTTATGTCTGCATTCATTACAGTTGCAAAACCTTTAAACGCGAATCTGAGTCTGACGTCGTTTACGAGATGATGGAAGTTGATTCTATCCTCAGAATAGGCTTTAGGGGGCCAAAAACTGAACTACTATACCTTCTGAGGGAGAAGGGAAACATTAATTTGCTCTTCAATGATGGATTGGTACACTTTATTTGCCATGCTTTCTATTGTTTTTTTATTTGCCTAAACATGAAATACATATTTATGTTTCTGTATTGCATGTCTTGATCAACAGTTAAATATATTTTATGCGGGTTTGGAGTCGGAAGGAAAGGTGTAGCTGCAAATGGCAGCACCCTCCGGATCACTTAATGCTAAGTTTCTCCTAGGAATGCTGCAAATGGCAGAAGGAGGACAGAGCGTACACGACTGTAGGAGGTTGTTGAATGATGCCTTTAGAAACTCATCAACATGTCCGCAGTCAGTGATCGAAACGGCTGCCAAAGTACGTCGGTTGTTGATGCAGGATGACCAGAGGCTTCTACCGAGGCATTTCAACCGGTTGAGCCGTTCTTGTCACCAACACAACTGGCGAGATGAAGCATTAATTAGAGGGTTTTTTTCTGAATGAATACATTTTTAGTTGTAATGTTTGTATTTGGGATGCTTGTTACCACAATTTTATACAAACCTGGGATGTCAATGTATGGTTTTGATACAATTATGTAATTACTTTAAGCAGGTTTTGATTTATAATACAATATATGTTTACGTTTATGTACAAATGTTGGTTTATCATTTTTGTTGGTTTGAATTCCAACTAGAGTAAGTTATTTGGCTTATATATATCTTTGGTTGTTAATGATATTCTAGCTGTTCAAAATATAAGATATAATTTATATCATTATCACTTGCAAAATATATATCACTTAACAGCTAGAGAAAATGCACTAACAGCTTGAGAAATTGAACTAACAGTTCGAGATTTGCAAAAACAGAATTTCTCAATTTAACTCTACGTAAATAATAAAACTAAGGTTAAAATTAATCAAGTAATTATTTAGTAAACTTAGGTTATATATAATCATTTCATTTCCATTCCATTCCATGAATAATAAAAGTTAGGTTCAAATTAATCACGTAATTATTTTATAAACTACGTTTTGATTTATAATACAACATATGTTTAGGTTTACGTACAAATGTTGGTTTATCATTTTTGTTGGTTTGAATTCCAATTAGAGTAAATTGCAAAAAATGGTCCTTAAACCATACCCAAATTGCAGGTATAAGTTATTTAGCTTATATAACTTTGGTTGTTAATGATATTTTAGCCGTTCAAAATATAATATATAGTTTATACCATTATCACTTACAAAATAAAAGAGGCAAAGAAGTTAAATATATGTTAGACTCGAACACGTGACAAGCCCAACACACTTAACACCATCCACCACCTTTACCACTAAGCTAAGTCATGCCTTTTTGAATTTTTTCATAAAACATTTCTGATATTTTTATTATTAATTTATGACCGAAATATTAAAAAAAATGGAGCCAAAATTTATGCGAAAATTTTAAATTAGACTTGCCGTTTTACATTACTTAAACTTCGATAATTACAGTTAATGCCTACAAACACAATCATTAATCTGTTTATACACTTTTCTGCCCAATATTGATAATTGTTAATCTTTTTCAACTCTCTCCAAAAGAACTAAAGGATCATGGATACTGAAACCATGAACAATCAACTTGTTATTAAGAATAATGGCGAGGCAGATGATCATGATATATGGATATGAATCAGAGGAGTACGATGATTATGATGAACAACAAGAGATGGAGCATGTTGCAATCAATGCAAGTCCAATCAAAATAGTAGTTCCGCCGAAGGGCATAACACATTTATCTAAGTTTCGCAACCGGTACAGCATACCCGGTGCATTAAAGCTCAAGGTAACGTTTGATACAATAGATAGGCTAACAGGAGATCACAGGAACAGTGTATGCAAGTTTTTTTGGAGACATGGTTCGTGAGCACATAGGCTTGAAGATTCTGACATGGAAGAAGGTCGATTCAGAAGCAACAACTAAGCTATGATGAAATCACGGTTCGTTTTAACCAATTATATATGTTTAATTTCTTAATGTTCAAAAATTAAACAAGATTGCTGGTAATCAGATTTGTGTATATAATTTGTTATTTGCAGCGATATTTTGATGTTGTTGAGACATACAGAAATTAGTAATGAATCGTCTTGGAGCACATCTAAGGAACTTCAGAAATAAATTGAGTGAAAAATACGTACCGCCCAACAAAGATACGCCTTCAAAACTAAATCAAGTCCCACCCAAGTATAGTGCAATTGTCAAGCACAAGGAATTGGTTGATTTCGTACAGTATACGAGCACGGAAGCTTACTAGGTTTTGGTTATATTATAATTAATTCCATACATATATCTTTCATATTATATATTGTGTTTGCAAACGTTAATTAAGTATCATTTTGTTCTGAAATAATGAAAAAGTCATATGCATCTAAAGAGGCGCTCTCCATGTCTGTTTATCCGCATACTATGGGACGAGGTGGATACAAATATGTGAAAAAAACTAGTAACTACATTTATAGAACAGTAATTAATTTGTTTATGTTTTCTATTTTCTATTTTCTAAGTATTGTATATATATACTAATTGGTTTAACTTTACATGTGTATTTGATGATTATAAGATCGAAGAAAGAGTAATTGAAGCAGATGAAGAACCCCCACGTGGTATATTGTGGTTGAAAGGAAGGCAAAACAAAGAAGGGGTATTTCGAGATGAAAGGACTAAAGCAAAAGCCGATGAAGTAGTAAGCATTTTGACATATATATATATATATATATATATATATATATATATATATATATATATATATATATATATATATATATATATATATATATATATATATATATATATATATATATATATATATATATACATATATATATATATATATATATATACATATATATACATATATATATATATACATATATATGCATGACGGATATATGCTAATACATAATTTAATTATATATTCATGTTTATTTTCATGAAACAAATTACTTACTGCCTAATGGAATCTTTAACGCAGAGAGCCACCAAGGACAATATCAAAGCCGGAACCTTAATGGTTGATGAGAGGACTGATGCCTTGACAGAGCTATTTGGTCCTGAAAGGTCGAGATATGCAAAAGGAGTGGGTAGCAGAGTGACAATCAGAAAATATTTTAATATTCCTCGGAGAAAAGCATCGGATGATGAGAGAGTCAAACTACTTGAATCTACACTTGCTGCTGAGAGACGCGAACGTGAAGCTGAGAGACGCGAAAGTGAAGCTGATCTGAGACGCGAACGTGAAGACAAAGAACTTCAAATAAAGTTGTTGACAACAAAAGTGGAAGATACACAGGCAATGGTTCACCAGCGTATGGCTCGGTTTAATGCACAATGGGAGAAGCCAGAATCATTGTCAACTCATGCACCAGAATCTGAGGAAACCATTTATTGTATTAATATTGCTAATTAACATTTTATACATTTATTTTACTAACAAATGTATTTCTTAATTTTTATTCCAGGAGTCTCCAATGGTGTCTCCACCATTGGTCGTTAATCCTAACGCTGCCAATACTTATCAGGATGAGAGCCATTTTGCGAAGGAAAAGCCAGCTGTACAAACTAATGCAAGTATTCAAATATTTGAATTAAATTGATCAGTTTAATATTATTTTCGAGTTAACTGTGATTTAATAGTTTTGCATATATGCATGACTTATTAATTTACCAAGTTTTATATATAGGAATCGATTGGTAAATCTGTTGGCGAGCCAAATAGCACGCCGCCTGATTCACAAGAACCTCAATTCCTTTTGATTAGAAGAAGAACACAGACTGTTCTTAGGCTTTTACAACCTTAGAGGCTTAGGAAAACTTAAAACAGAATAGCAAAATATTACGTGTGTACATTGAGAACTTCTGTCTACTCTATTTTTTCTATTCTATTTGATTCCTTGTAAAACTACAATTTATCTTCGAGAGATATCTTCAAACCTTCTGATCTTTCTATTGTATTTGATATCATCAATAAGCAACTTCATCATTTGACTCTAGCAGCTTGAGTTTCTTGAAATAACAGCTACAGAATTGTAACCACCCTAGAAGTATGCTAACAGCATGAAAACCTCAACTAGCAGCTTGACATTTATACTACATGATATTTTCCCAACAATGTATTCATCCAAAATATTCATACATACATTGATCATCAGTTTAATCAAATTTTGATGCATGCATACATACAAATTTAAAATAAATACCTAATAATCGTTATCATTTTCTTTAGATGTTCAGCTGTAGACTGTGGAACATAAAGAGGGCAAGCATCATTGCTAAGGGTACTGTCTACTGACAGATGAAAAACTGATGCTTCATAACACACCACTCCCAGATGATTGCTACAAAGTGTCAGTTGACAAATCGATAGTGGATGCTGCTTGTATTCCGGACGAAGGAAACAATGGTTTCATAACAGCGAAAGACGCAGTAGGTGGTTTTTATGCATGACCCAAGGACAAAGTGATTATTAATGAGGGTCACGAGGTATTTTATATGCCTAGATTGCTACATATGTGTGTGTCTATATATATATATATATATATATATATATATATATATATATATATATATATATATATATATATATATATATATATATATATATATATATATATATATATATATATATATATATATATATATGTATATATATATATATATATATATATATACACATAGTTATATTTCTTCATTTTAATTTGTGTTTCATAGATATATGCCTTGTTTCTTATTACAGGTAACACCACCAGATTCTGGACAAAAGGCAGTAGCTGGTGCTGCACCAGAAGTAAAACGAAAGCAAAACAACCAAAATTCGATTTGTGTGACTAGACCTGATTTGCAAAGGCAAGCGAATACCAGATTGAAGACTCAAAAGTCATTACGTTACTTTCCTCTTTAATATTTGATGCAATTACTATACATGTACATATTCCATTTTTTTTGTGGTGTTATATAAATAAATATATCATATGGTCACACGTTGTGGCCACTGTTTGATAAACTATTTGTGTGACTAAATATTGCATAAAATTTAAGTGGTCATTGGGTGAACAATTATGGCCACACTTTTTAACACCTACGGGCACAACTGGCATAATTTTATGTGACCAAATACCACAACAAGACCTTCGTTGTGTGACCAAATGGTTGCAATCAGCCACACAAAAATTAAAATAAAGTGGCCATTGCATGGACAATAGTCACACAAAATACAAGTTTACCTCACTTAAAAGAGCATATGGTCACATTTTTTAACACTTACGGCCACATTTTGCATAATTTTATGTGACCAAAGCCGTTGCAATCAGCTACACACAAATAAAATAAAGTGGCCATTGCATGGATTATAGTCACACAAAATACAAGTTTACCTCACTTAAAAGAGCATATGGTCACACTTTTTAACACCTACGGCCACATTAGGCAAAATTTTATGTGACCAAAGCCCACAACAAGACACTCGTTACGTGACCAAATGGTTGCAGTCAGCTACACACAAATAAAAATAAAGTGGTCATTGCATGGACAATAGTCACACAAAATACAAGTTTACCTCACTTAAAAGAGCATATGGCCACACTTTTTAACACCTACGGCCACATTTGGTATAATTTTATGTAACCATATCCGACAACAAGACACTCATTGTGTAACCAAATGGTTGCAATCAGCCACACGAAAGTAAAAATAAAGTGGCCATTGCATGGACAATAGTCACACAAAATACAAGTTTACCTCACTTAAAAGACCATATGCTCACATTTTTTAACACCTACGACCAAATTTGGCATAATTTTATGTGACCAAAGCCCACAACAAGACACTCGTCGTGTGACCAACTGGTTGCAGTCAGCTACACACAAATAAAATAAAGTGGTCAATGCATGGACAGTAGTTACACAAATTACAAGTTTACCTCACTTAAAAGAGAATATGGTCACACTTTTTAACACCTGCGACCACATTTGGCATAATTTTATGTGACCAAAGCCCACAACAAAACACTCGTTGCGTGACCAAATGGTTGCAGTCAGCTGCACATAAATAAAAATAAAGTGGCCATTGCATGTACAATAGTCACACAAAATACAAGTTTACCTCACTTAAAAGAGCATATGGTCACACTTTTTAACACCTACGGCCACATTTGGCACAATTTTATGTGACCAAAGCCAACAACAAGACACTCGTTGTATGACCAAAAGGTTGCAATCAGTCACATACAAATAAAAATAAAGTGGCAATTGCATGGACAATAGTCACACAAAATACAAGTTTACCTCACTTAAGAGAGCATATGGTAACACTTTTTAATACCTACGGCCACTTTTGGCATAATTTTATGTGACCGAAGCCCACAACAAGACACACGTTGTGTGACCAAATGGATGCAATCAGCCACACACAAATAAAAATAAAGTGGTCATTGCATGGACAATAGTTACACAAAATACAAGTATACCTCACTTAAAATAACATATGGTCACACTTTTTAACACCTACGGTCACATATCGCATAATTTTATGTGACTAAAGCCCACAACAAGACACTCGTTGTGTGACCAAATTGTTGCAATCAGCCACACATAAATAAAAATAAGCGGCCATTGCATGGACAATAGTCACACAAAGTACAAGTTTAGCTCACTTAAAAGAGCTTATGGTCACACCTTTTAACACCTACGGCCACATTTGACATAATATTATATGACCAAAGCCCACAACAAGACACACGTTGTGTGACCAAATGGTTGCAATTAGCCACACACAAATAAAAATAAAGCGGCCATTGCATGGACAATAGTCACAAAAAATACAAGTTTAACTCACTTAAAAGAGCATATGGTCACACTTCTTAACACCTACGACCACATTTGGCATAATTTTATGTGACCAAATCCCACAACAAGACACTCGTTGTGTGACCAAACGGTTGCAATCAGCCACACTCAAATAAAAATAAAGTGGTCATTGCATGGACAATAGTCACACAAAATACAAGTTTTCCTCACTTAAACAAACATATGGTCACACTTTTTATTAACTACGGCCACATTTGGCATAACTTTATGTGACGAAAGCCCACAACAAGACACTCGTTGTATAACCAAAAGGTTGCAATCAGTCACACACAAAAAAAAATAAAGTGGCCATTGCATGGACAATAGTCACACAAAATACAAGTGTACCTCACTTAAGAGAGCATATGGTAACACTTTTTAACACCTACGGCCACATTTGGCATAATTTTTTGTGACCAAATCCCACAACAAGACACACGTTGTGTGACCAAATGGTTGCAGTCAGCTACACACAAATAAAATAAAGTGGCCATTGCATGGACAATAGTCACACAAATTACAAGTTTACCTCACTTAAAAGAGCATATGGTCATGCTTTTTTAACACCTACGACCACATTTGGTATAATTTTATGTGACCATAGCCCACAACAAGACACTCGTTGCATGACCAAATGGTTGCAGTCAGCTACACACAAAGAAAAATAAAGTGGCCGTTGCATGGACAATAGTCACACAAAATACAAGTTTACCTCACTTAAAAGAGCATATGGTCACACTTTTTAACACCTACGGCCACATTTGACATAATTTTATGTGACCAAAGCCCACAACAAGACACACGTTGTGTGACCAAATGGTTGCAATTAGCCACACAAAAATAAAAATAAAGCGGCCATTGCGTGGACAATAGTCACAAAAAATACAAGTTTACGTCACTTAAATGAGCATATGGTCACACTTTTTAACACCTACGACCACATTTGGCATAATTTTATGTGACCATAGCTCACAACAAGACACTCGTTGTGTGACCAAATGGTTGCAATCAGCCACACACAAATAAAAATAAAGTGGCCATTGCATGGACAATAGTCACACAAAATACAAGTTTACCTCACTTAAAAGAGCATATGCTCACACCTTTTAACACCTACGGCCACATTTGACATAATTTTATGTGACCAAAGCCCACAACAAGACACACGTTGTGTGACCAAATGGTTGCAGTCAGCTACACACAAATAAAATAAAGTGGCCATTGCATGGACAATAGTCACACAAATTACAAGTTTTCCTCACTTAAACAAACATATGGTCACACTTTTTATTAACTACGGCCACATTTGGCATAACTTTATGTGACGAAAGCCCACAACAAGACACTCGTTGTATAACCAAAAGGTTGCAATCAGTCACACACAAAAAAAAATAAAGTGGCCATTGCATGGACAATAGTCACACAAAATACAAGTGTACCTCACTTAAGAGAGCATATGGTAACACTTTTTAACACCTACGGCCACATTTGGCATAATTTTATGTGACCAAATCCCACAACAAGACACACATTGTGTGACCAAATGGTTGCAATTAGCCACACAAAAATAAAAATAAAGCGGCCATTGCGTGGACAATAGTCACAAAAAATACAAGTTTACCTCACTTAAATGAGCATATGGTCACACTTTTTAACACCTACGACCACATTTGGCATAATTTTATGTGACCATAGCTCACAACAAGACACTCGTTGTGTGACCAAATGGTTGCAATCAGCCACACACAAATAAAAATAAAGTGGCCATTGCATGGACAATAGTCACACAAAATACAAGTTTACCTCACTTAAAAGAGCATATGCTCACACCTTTTAACACCTACGGCCACATTTGACATAATTTTATGTGACCAAAGCCCACAACAAGACACACGTTGTGTGACCAAATGGTTGCAATTAGCCACACACAAATAAAAATAAAGCGGCCATTGCATGGACAATAGTCACAAAAAATACAAGTTTAACTCACTTAAAAGAGCATATGGTAACACTTTTTAACACCTACGACCACATTTGGCATAATTTTATGTGACCATAGCCCACAACAAGACACTCGTTGTGTGACCAAATGGTTGCAATCAGCCACACACAAATAAAAATAAAGTGGCCATTGCATGGACAATAGTCACACAAAATACAAGTTTACCTCACTTAAACAATCATATGGTCACACTTTTTATCACCTACGACCACATTTGGCATAATTTTATGTGACCATATCTCGCAACAAGACACTCATTGTGTAACCAAATGGTTGCAATCAGCCACACGAAAGTAAAAATAAAGTGGCCATTGCATGGACAATAGTCACACAAAATACAAGTTTACCTCACTTAAAAGAGCATATGCTCACATTTTTTAACACCTACGACCACATTTGGCATAATTTTATGTGACCAAAGCCCACAACAAGACACTCGTCGTGTGACCAACTGGTTGCAGTCAGCTACACACAAATAAAATAAAGAGGTCATTGCATGGACAGTAGTCACACAAATTACAAGTTTACCTCACTTAAAAGAGCATATGGTCACACTTTTTAACACCTACGACCATATTTGGCATAATTTTATGTGACCAAAGCCCACAACAAAACACTCGTTGCGTGACCAAATGGTTGTAGTCAGATACACACAAATAAAAATAAAGTGGCCATTGCATGTACAATAGTCACACAAAATACAAGTTTACCTCACTTAAAAGAGCATATAGTCACACTTTTTAACACCTACGGCCACATTAGATATAATTTTATGTGACCAAAGCCAACAACAAGACACTCGTTGTATGACCAAAAGGTTGCAATCAGTCACACACAAATAAAAATAAAGTGGCCATTGCATGGACAATAGTCACACAAAATACAAGTTTACCTCACTTAAGAGAGCATATGGTAACACTTTTTATCACCTACGGCCACATTTGGCATAATTTTATGTGACCAAAGCCCACAACAAGACACACGTTGTGTGACCAAATGGTTGCAATTAGCCACACACAAATAAAAATAAAGCGGCCATTGCATGGACAATAGTCACAAAAAATACAAGTTTAACTCACTTAAAAGAGCATATGGTCACACTTTTTAACACCTACGACCACATTTGGCATAATTTTATGTGACCATAGCCCACAACAAGACACTCGTTGTGTGACCAAATGGTTGCAATCAGCCACACACAAATAAAAATAAAGTGGCCATTGCATGGACAATAGTCACACAAAATACAAGTTTACCTCACTTAAACAAGCCTATGGTCACACTTTTTATCACCTACGACCACATTTGGCATAATTTTATGTGACCATATCTCGCAACAAGACACTCATTGTGTAACCAAATGGTTGCAATCAGCCACACGAAAGTAAAAATAAAGTGGTCATTGCATGGACAATAGTCACACAAAATACAAGTTTACCTCACTTAAAAGAGCATATGCTCACATTTTTTAACACCTACGACCACATTTGACATAATTTTATGTGACCAAAGCCCACAACAAGACACTCATCGTCTGACCAACTGGTTGCAGTCAGCTACACACAAATAAAATAAAGTGGTCATTGCATGGACAGTAGTCACACAAATTACAAGTTTACCTCACTTAAAAGAGCATATGGTCACACTTTTTAACACCTAGGACCATATTTGGCGTAATTTTATGTGACCAAAGCCAACAACAACACACTCGTTGCGTGACCAAATGGTTGTAGTCAGATACACACAAATAAAAATAAAGTGGCCATTGCATGTACAATAGTCACACAAAATACAAGTTTACCTCACTTAAAAGAGCATATGGTCACACTTTTTAACACCTACGGCCACATTTGACATAATTTTATGTGACCAAAGCCAACAACAAGACACTCGTTGTATGACCAAAAGGTTGCAATCAGTCACACACAAATAAAAATAAAGTGGGCATTGCATGGACAATAGTCACACAAAATACAAGTTTACCTCACTTAAGAGAGCATATGGTAACACTTTTTATCGCCTACGGCCACATTTGGCATAATTTTATGTGACCAAAGCCCACAACAAGACATACGTTGTGTGACCAAATGGTTGCAATCAGCCACACACAAATAAAAATAAAGTGGTCATTGCATGGACAATAGTCACACAATATACAAGTATAACTCACCTAAAAGAACATATGGTCACACTTTTTAACACCTACGGTCACATCTCGCATAATTTTATGTGACTAAAGCCCACAACAAGACACTCGTTGTGTGACCAAATTGTTGCAATCAGCCACACATAAATAAAAATAAGCGGCCATTGCATGGACAATAGTCACACAAAATACAAGTTTACCTCACTTAAAAGAGCTTATGGTCACACCTTTTAACACCTACGGCCACATTTGACATAATTTTATGTGACCAAATCCCACAACAAGACACACGTTGTGTGACCAAATGGTTGCAATTAGCCACACACAAATTAAAATAAAGCGGCGATTGCGTGGACAATAGTCACAGAAAATACAAGTTTACCTCACTTAAATGAGCATATGGTCACACTTTTTAACACCAACGACCACCTTTGGCATATTTTTATGTGACCATAGCCCACAACAAGACACTCGTTGTGTGACCAAATGGTTGCCATCAGCCACACACAAATAAAAAAAAAGTGGCCATTGCATGGACAATTGTCACACAAAATACAAGTTTACCTCACTTAAAAAAGCATATGGTCACCCTTTTTAACACCTACGGCCACATTTGGCATTATTTTATGTGACCATATCCCACAACAAGACACTCATTGTTTAACCAAATGGTTGCAATCAGCCACACGAAAGTAAAAATAAAGTGGCCATTGCATGGACAATAGTCACACAAAATACAAGTTTACCTCACTTAAAAGAGCATATGCTCACATTTTTTAACACCTACGACCACATTTGGCATAATTTTATGTGACCAAAGCCCACAACAAGACACTCGTCATGTGACCAACTGGTTGCAGTCAGCTACACACAAATAAAATAAAGTGGCCATTGCATGGACAGTAGTCACACAAATTACAAGTTTACCTCACTTAAAAGAGCATATGGTCACACTTTTTAACACCTACGACAACATTTGGCATAATTTTATCTGACCAAAGCCCACAACAAAACACTCGTTGCGTGACCAAATGGTTGCAGTCAGCTACACACATATAAAAATAAAGTGGCCATTGCATGTACAATAGTCACACAAAATGCAAGTTTACCTCACTTAAAAAAGCATATGGTCACACCTTTTAACACCTACGGCCACATTTGGCATAATTTTATGTGACCAAAGCCAACAACAAGACACTCGTTGTATGACCAAAAGATTGCAATCGGTCACACACAAATAAAAATAAAGTGGCCATTCTATGGACAATAGTCACACAAAATACAAGTTTACCTCACTTAAAAGAGCTTATGGTCACACCATTTAACACCTACGGCCACATTTGACATAATTTTATGTGACCAAAGCCCACAACAAGACACACGTTGTGTGACCAAATGGTTGCAGTCAGCTACACACAAATAAAATAAAGTGGCCATTGCATGGACAATAGTCACACAAATTACAAGTTTACCTCACTTAAAAGAGCATATGGTCACACTTTTTAACACCTACGACCACATTTGGCATAATTTTATAGGACCATAGCTCACAACAAGACACTCGTTGTGTGACCAAATGGTTTCAATCAGCCACACACAAATAAAAATAAAGTGGCCATTGCATGGACAATAGTCACAAAAAATACAAGTTTACCTCACTTAAAAGAGCATATGCTCACACCTTTTAACACCTACGGCCACATTTCGCATAATTTTATGTGACCAAATCCCACAACAAGACACACGTTGTGTGACCAAATGGTTGCAGTCAGCTACACACAAATAAAATAAAGTGGCCATTGCATGGACAATAGTCACACAAATTACAAGTTTACCTCACTTAAAAGAGCATATGGTCATGCTTTTTAACACCTACGACCACATTTGGTATAATTTTATGTGACCATAGCCCACAACAAGACACTCGTTGCATGACCAAATGGTTGCAGTCAGCTACACACAAAGAAAAATAAAGTGGCCGTTGCATGGACAATAGTCACACAAAATACAAGCTTACCTCACTTAAAAAAGCATATGGTCACCCTTTTTAACACCTACGGCCACATTTGGCATTATTTTATGTGACCATATCCCACAACAAGACACTCATTGTTTAACCAAATGGTTGCAATCAGCCACACGAAAGTAAAAATAAAGTGACCATTGCATGGACAATAGTCACACAAAATACAAGTTTACCTCACTTAAAAGAGCATATGCTCACATTTTTTAACACCTACGACCACATTTGGCATAATTTTATGTGACCAAAGCCCACAACAAGACACTCGTCATGTGACCAACTGGTTGCAGTCAGCTACACACAAATAAAATAAAGTGGCCATTGCATGGACAGTAGTCACACAAATTACAAGTTTACCTCACTTAAAAGAGCATATGGTCACACTTTTTAACACCTACGACCACATTTGGCATAATTTTATCTGACCAAAGCCCACAACAAAACACTCGTTGCGTGACCAAATGGTTGCAGTCAGCTACACACATATAAAAATAAAGTGGCCATTGCATGTACAATAGTCACACAAAATGCAAGTTTACCTCACTTAAAAAAGCATATGGTCACACCTTTTAACACCTACGGCCACATTTGGCATAATTTTATGTGACCAAAGCCAACAACAAGACACTCGTTGTATGACCAAAAGATTGCAATCGGTCACACACAAATAAAAATAAAGTGGCCATTCTATGGACAATAGTCACACAAAATACAAGTTTACCTCACTTAAAAGAGCTTATGGTCACACCATTTAACACCTACGGCCACATTTGACATAATTTTATGTGACCAAAGCCCACAACAAGACACACGTTGTGATACCAAATGGTTGCAGTCAGCTACACACAAATAAAATAAAGTGGCCATTGCATGGACAATAGTCACACAAATTACAAGTTTACCTCACTTAAAAGAGCATATGGTCACACTTTTTAACACCTACGACCACATTTGGCATAATTTTATGGGACCATAGCTCACAACAAGACACTCGTTGTGTGACCAAATGGTTTCAATCAGCCACACACAAATAAAAATAAAGTGGCCATTGCATGGACAATAGTCACAAAAAATACAAGTTTACCTCACTTAAAAGAGCATATGCTCACACCTTTTAACACCTACGGCCACATTTCGCATAATTTTATGTGACGAAATCCCACAACAAGACACACGTTGTGTGACCAAATGGTTGCAGTCAGCTACACACAAATAAAATAAAGTGGCCATTGCATGGACAATAGTCACACAAATTACAAGTTTACCTCACTTAAAAGAGCATATGGTCATGCTTTTTAACACCTACGACCACATTTGGTATAATTTTATGTGACCATAGCCCACAACAAGACACTCGTTGCATGACCAAATGGTTGCAGTCAGCTACACACAAAGAAAAATAAAGTGGCCGTTGCATGGACAATAGTCACACAAAATACAAGCTTACCTCACTTAAAAAAGCATATGGTCACCCTTTTTAACACCTACGGCCACATTTGGCATTATTTTATGTGACCATATCCCACAACAAGACACTCATTGTTTAACCAAATGGTTGCAATCAGCCACACGAAAGTAAAAATAAAGTGACCATTGCATGGACAATAGTCACACAAAATACAAGTTTACCTCACTTAAAAGAGCATATGCTCACATTTTTTAACACCTACGACCACATTTGGCATAATTTTATGTGACCAAAGCCCACAACAAGACACTCGTCATGTGACCAACTGGTTGCAGTCAGCTACACACAAATAAAATAAAGTGGCCATTGCATGGACAGTAGTCACACAAATTACAAGTTTACCTCACTTAAAAGAGCATATGGTCACACTTTTTAACACCTACGACCACATTTGGCATAATTTTATCTGACCAAAGCCCACAACAAAACACTCGTTGCGTGACCAAATGGTTGCAGTCAGCTACACACATATAAAAATAAAGTGGCCATTGCATGTACAATAGTCACACAAAATGCAAGTTTACCTCACTTAAAAAAGCATATGGTCACACCTTTTAACACCTACGGCCACATTTGGCATAATTTTATGTGACCAAAGCCAACAACAAGACACTCGTTGTATGACCAAAAGATTGCAATCGGTCACACACAAATAAAAATAAAGTGGCCATTCTATGGACAATAGTCACACAAAATACAAGTTTACCTCACTTAAAAGAGCTTATGGTCACACCATTTAACACCTACGGCCACATTTGACATAATTTTATGTGACCAAAGCCCACAACAAGACACACGTTGTGATACCAAATGGTTGCAGTCAGCTACACACAAATAAAATAAAGTGGCCATTGCATGGACAATAGTCACACAAATTACAAGTTTACCTCACTTAAAAGAGCATATGGTCACACTTTTTAACACCTACGACCACATTTGGCATAATTTTATGGGACCATAGCTCACAACAAGACACTCGTTGTGTGACCAAATGGTTTCAATCAGCCACACACAAATAAAAATAAAGTGGCCATTGCATGGACAATAGTCACAAAAAATACAAGTTTACCTCACTTAAAAGAGCATATGCTCACACCTTTTAACACCTACGGCCACATTTCGCATAATTTTATGTGACGAAATCCCACAACAAGACACACGTTGTGTGACCAAATGGTTGCAGTCAGCTACACACAAATAAAATAAAGTGGCCATTGCATGGACAATAGTCACACAAATTACAAGTTTACCTCACTTAAAAGAGCATATGGTCATGCTTTTTAACACCTACGACCACATTTGGTATAATTTTATGTGACCATAGCCCACAACAAGACACTCGTTGCATGACCAAATGGTTGCAGTCAGCTACACACAAAGAAAAATAAGTGGCCGTTGCTGGACAATAGTCACACACCAATAACAAGCTTACCTCACTTATAAAAGCAATATGGTCACCTTTCTTAACACCTACGGCCACATTTGGGCATTATTTAATGGTGACCATTCCCAACAAACAAGAACACTCATTGTTTTAACCAAATGGTTGGCAATCAGCCACACACAAATAAAATAAAGTGGCCATTGCATGGACAATAGTCACACAAAATACAAGTTTACCTCACTTAAAAGAGCATATGGTCACACTTTTTAACACCTACGACAACATTTTGCATAATTTTATGTGACCAAGCCACACAACAAGACAGCTCGTCCATGTGACAACTGTTGCAGTCAGCTACAGCACATAAATAAAATAAAGTGGCCATTGCATGGAACAGTAAGTCCCAAATTACAAATTTACCTCCACTTAAAAAAGAGCATATCGGTCCACACTTGTTTTACACCTACGACAACATTTTGGGCATATTTTAGTCTGACCAAAAGCCCACAACAAAAACACTCGATTGCGTGACCAAATGGTTTTTATGCAGTCAGCTTACACGACATTAAAAATAAAGGTGGCCATTGCATGTTACAATGTCACCAAAATGCAGTTTACCTCACTTAAAAAGCATATGGTCCACACCTTTTTAACACCTAAGGCCATTTGGGCATAATTTTATGTGACCAAGCCAACAACAAGACACTCGCTTGTATGTACCAAAAGATTGCAATCGGTCCACACCAAATAAGAAATTAAAGTGGGCCATTCTATGGACAATAGTCACAACAAAAATTACAAGTGTTTCACCTCACTTAAAGAGCTTATGGGTCACACCCCATTTAACACCTACGCCAATTTGACATAATTTTATGTGACCAAAGCCCACAACAAGACACACGTTGTGTGACCAAATGGTTGCAGTCAGCTACACACAAATAAAATAAAGTGGCCATTGCATGGACAATAGTCACACAAATTACAAGTTTACCTCACTTAAAAGAGCATATGGTCACACTTTTTAACACCTACGACCACATTTGGCATAATTTTATAGGACCATAGCTCACAACAAGACACTCGTTGTGTGACCAAATGGTTTCAATCAGCCACACACAAATAAAAATAAAGTGGCCATTGCATGGACAATAGTCACAAAAAATACAAGTTTACCTCACTTAAAAGAGCATATGCTCACACCTTTTAACACCTACGGCCACATTTCGCATAATTTTATGTGACCAAATCCCACAACAAGACACACGTTGTGTGACCAAATGGTTGCAGTCAGCTACACACAAATAAAATAAAGTGGCCATTGCATGGACAATAGTCACACAAATTACAAGTTTACCTCACTTAAAAGAGCATATGGTCATGCTTTTTAACACCTACGACCACATTTGGTATAATTTTATGTGACCATAGCCCACAACAAGACACTCGTTGCATGACCAAATGGTTGCAGTCAGCTACACACAAAGAAAAATAAAGTGGCCGTTGCATGGACAATAGTCACACAAAATACAAGTTTACCTCACTTAAAAGAGCATATGGTCACACTTTTTAACACCTACGGCCACATTTGACATAATTTTATGTGACCAAAGCCCACAACAAGACACACATTGTGTGACCAAATGGTTGCAATTAGCCACACAAAAATAAAAATAAAGCGGCCATTGCGTGGACAATAGTCACAAAAAATACAAGTTTACCTCACTTAAATGAGCATATGGTCACACTTTTTAACACCTACGACCACATTTGGCATAATTTTATGTGACCATAGCTCACAACAAGACACTCGTTGTGTGACCAAATGGTTGCAATCAGCCACACACAAATAAAAATAAAGTGGCCATTGCATGGACAATAGTCACACAAAATACAAGTTTACCTCACTTAAAAGAGCATATGCTCACACCTTTTAACACCTACGGCCACATTTGACATAATTTTATGTGACCAAAGCCCACAACAAGACACACGTTGTGTGACCAAATGGTTGCAATTAGCCACACACAAATAAAAATAAAGCGGCCATTGCATGGACAATAGTCACAAAAAATACAAGTTTAACTCACTTAAAAGAGCATATGGTCACACTTTTTAACACCTACGACCACATTTGGCATAATTTTATGTGACCATAGCCCACAACAAGACACTCGTTGTGTGACCAAATGGTTGCAATCAGCAACACACAAATAAAAATAAAGTGGCCATTGCATGGACAATAGTCACACAAAATACAAGTTTACCTCACTTAAACAATCATATGGTCACACTTTTTATCACCTACGACCACATTTGGCATAATTTTATGTGACCATATCTCGCAACAAGACACTCATTGTGTAACCAAATGGTTGCAATCAGCCACACGAAAGTAAAAATAAAGTGGCCATTGCATGGACAATAGTCACACAAAATACAAGTTTACCTCACTTAAAAGAGCATATGCTCACATTTTTTAACACCTACGACCACATTTGGCATAATTTTATGTGACCAAAGCCCACAACAAGACACTCGTCGTGTGACCAACTGGTTGCAGTCAGCTACACACAAATAAAATAAAGTGGTCATTGCATGGACAGTAGTCACACAAATTACAAGTTTACCTCACTTAAAAGAGCATATGGTCACACTTTTTAACACCTACGACCATATTTGGCATAATTTTATGTGACCAAAGCCCACAACAAAACACTCGTTGCGTGACCAAATGGTTGTAGTCAGATACACACAAATAAAAATAAAGTGGCCATTGCATGTACAATAGTCACACAAAATACAAGTTTACCTCACTTAAAAGAGCATATAGTCACACTTTCTAACACCTACGGCCACATTAGACATAATTTTATGTGACCAAAGCCAACAACAAGACACTCGTTGTATGACCAAAAGGTTGCAATCAGTCACACACAAATAAAAATAAAGTGGCCATTGCATGGACAATAGTCACACAAAATACAAGTTTACCTCACTTAAGAGAGCATATGGTAACACTTTTTATCACCTACGGCCACATTTGGCATAATTTTATGTGACCAAAGCCCACAACAAGACACACGTTGTGTGACCAAATGGTTGCAATTAGCCACACACAAATAAAAATAAAGCGGCCATTGCATGGACAATAGTCACAAAAAATACAAGTTTAACTCACTTAAAAGAGCATATGGTCACACTTTTTAACACCTACGACCACATTTGGCATAATTTTATGTGACCATAGCCCACAACAAGACACTCGTTGTGTGACCAAATGGTTGCAATCAGCCACACACAAATAAAAATAAAGTGGCCATTGCATGGACAATAGTCACACAAAATACAAGTTTACCTCACTTAAACAAGCATATGGTCACACTTTTTATCACCTACGACCACATTTGGCATAATTTTATGTGACCATATCACGCAACAAGACACTCATTGTGTAACCAAATGGTTGCAATCAGCCACACGAAAGTAAAAATAAAGTGGCCATTGCATGGACAATAGTCACACAAAATACAAGTTTACCTCACTTAAAAGAGCATATGCTCACATTTTTTAACACCTACGACCACATTTGGCATAATTTTATGTGACCAAAGCCCACAACAAGACACTCGTCGTCTGACCAACTGGTTGCAGTCAGCTACACACAAATAAAATAAAGTGGTCATTGCATGGACAGTAGTCACACAAATTACAAGTTTACCTCACTTAAAAGAGCATATGGTCACACTTTTTAACACCTAGGACCATATTTGGCGTAATTTTATGTGACCAAAGCCCACAACAAAACACTCGTTGCGTGACCAAATGGTTGTAGTCAGATACACACAAATAAAAATAAAGTGGCCATTGCATGTACAATAGTCACACAAAATACAAGTTTACCTCACTTAAAAGAGCATATGGTCACACTTTTTAACACCTACGGCCACATTTGACATAATTTTATGTGACCAAAGCCAACAACAAGACACTCGTTGTATGACCAAAAGGTTGCAATCAGTCACACACAAATAAAAATAAAGTGGGCATTGCATGGACAATAGTCACACAAAATACAAGTTTACCTCACTTAAGAGAGCATATGGTAACACTTTTTATCGCCTACGGCCACATTTGGCATAATTTTATGTGACCAAAGCCCACAACAAGACATACGTTGTGTGACCAAATGGTTGCAATCAGCCACACACAAATAAAAATAAAGTGGTCATTGCATGGACAATAGTCACACAATATACAAGTATAACTCACCTAAAAGAACATATGGTCACACTTTTTAACACCTACGGTCACATCTCGCATAATTTTATGTGACTAAAGCCCACAACAAGACACTCGTTGTGTGACCAAATTGTTGCAATCAGCCACACATAAATAAAAATAAGCGGCCATTGCATGGACAATAGTCACACAAAATACAAGTTTACCTCACTTAAAAGAGCTTATGGTCACACCTTTTAACACCTACGGCCACATTTGACATAATTTTATGTGACCAAATCCCACAACAAGACACACGTTGTGTGACCAAATGGTTGCAATTAGCCACACACAAATAAAAATAAAGCGGCGATTGCGTTGACAATAGTCACAGAAAATACAAGTTTACCTCACTTAAATGAGCATATGGTCACACTTTTTAACACCTACGACCACCTTTGGCATATTTTTATGTGACCATAGCCCACAACAAGACACTCGTTGTGTGACCAAATGGTTGCCATCAGCCACACACAAATAAAAAAAAAAGTGGCCATTGCATGGACAATTGTCACACAAAATACAAGTTTACCACACTTAAAAAAGCATATGGTCACCCTTTTTAACACCTACGGCCACATTTGGCATTATTTTATGTGACCATATCCCACAACAAGACACTCATTGTGTAACCAAATGGTTGCAATCAGCCACACGAAAGTAAAAATAAAGTGGCCATTGCATGGACAATAGTCACACAAAATACAAGTTTACCTCACTTAAAAGAGCATATGCTCACATTTTTTAACACCTACGACCACATTTGGCATAATTTTATGTGACCAAAGCCCACAACAAGACACTCGTCATGTGACCAACTGGTTGCAGTCAGCTACACACAAATAAAATAAAGTGGCCATTGCATGGACAGTAGTCACACAAATTACAAGTTTACCTCACTTAAAAGAGCATATGGTCACACTTTTTAACACCTACGACCACATTTGGCATAATTTTATCTGACCAAAGCCCACAACAAAACACTCGTTGCGTGACCAAATGGTTGCAGTCAGCTACACACATATAAAAATAAAGTGGCCATTGCATGTACAATAGTCACACAAAATGCAAGTTTACCTCACTTAAAAAAGCATATGGTCACACCTTTTAACACCTACGACCACATTTGGCATAATTTTATGTGACCAAAGGCAACAACAAGACACTCGTTGTATGACCAAAAGATTGCAATCGGTCACACACAAATAAAAATAAAGTGGCCATTGCATGGACAATAGTCACACAAAATACAAGTTTACCTCACTTAAAAGAGCTTACGGTCACACCATTTAACACCTACGGCCACATTTGACATAATTTTATGTGACCAAAGCCCACAACAAGACACACGTTGTGTGACCAAATGGTCGCAATTAGCCACACACAAATAAAAATAAAGCGGCCATTGCATGGACAATAGTCACAAAAAATACAAGTTTAACTCACTTAAAAGAGCATATGGTCACACTTTTTAACACCTACGACCACATTTGGCATAATTTTATGTGACCAAATCCCGCAACAAGACACTCGTTGTGTGACCAAATGGTTGCAATCAGTCACACTGAAATAAAAATAAAGTGGTCCCACTTTTTATTAACTACGGCCAAATTTGGCATAATTTTATGTGACCAAAGCCCAGAACAAGACACTCGTTGTATAACCAAAAGGTTGCAATCAGTCACACACAAATAAAAATAAAGTGGCCATTGCATGGACAATAGTCACACAAAATACAAGTGTACCTCACTTAAGAGAGCATATGGTAACACTTTTTAACACCTACGACCACATTTGGCATAATTTTATGTGACCAAAACCCACAACAAGACACACGTTGTGTGACCAAATGGTTGCAGTCAGCTACACACAAATAAAAGAAAGTGGTCCTTGCATGGACAATAGTCACACAAATTACAAGTTTATCTCACTTAAAAGAGCATATGGTCACGCTTTTTAACACCTACGACCACATTTGGTATAATTTTATGTGACCAAAGCCCACAACAAGACACTCGTTGCGTGACCAAATGGTTGCAGTCAGCTACACACAAAGAAAAATAAAGTGGCCATTGCATGGACAATAGTCACACAAAATACAAGTTTACCTCACTTAAAAGAGCATATGGTCACCCTTTTTAACACCTACGGCCACATTTGGCATTATTTTATGTGACCATATCCCACAACAAGACACTCATTGTGTAACCAAATGGTTGCAATCAGCCACACGAAAGTAAAAATAAAGTGGCCATTGCATGGACAATAGTCACACAAAATACAAGTTTACCTCACTTAAAAGAGCATATGCTCACATTTTTTAACACCTACGACCACATTTGGCATAATTTTATGTGACCAAAGTCCACAACAAGACACTCGTCGTGTGACCAACTGGTTGCAGTCAGCTACACACAAATAAAATAAAGTGGCCATTGCATAGACAGTAGTCACACAAATTACAAGTTTACCTCACTTAAAAGAGCATATGGTCACACTTTTTAACACCTACGACCACATTTGGCATAATTTTATCTGACCAAAGCCCACAACAAAACACTCGTTGCGTGACCAAATGGTTGCAGTCAGCTACACACATATAAAAATAAAGTGGCCATTGCATGTACAATAGTCACACAAAATGCAAGTTTACCTCACTTAAAAGAGCATATGGTCACACCTTTTAACACCTACGGCCACATTTGGCATAATTTTATGTGACCAAAGCCAACAACAAGACCCTCGTTGTATGACCAAAAGATTGCAATCCGTCACACACAAATAAAAATAAAGTGGCCATTGCATGGACAATAGTCACACAAAATACAAGTTTACCTCACTTAAAAGAGCTTATGGTCACACCTTTTAACACCTACGGCCACATTTGACATAATTTTATGTGACCAAAGCCCACAACAAGACACACGTTGTGTGACCAAATGGTCGCAATTAGCCACACACAAATAAAAATAAAGCGGCCATTGCATGGACAATAGTCACAAAAAATACAAGTTTAACTAACTTAAAAGAGCATATGGTCACACTTTTTAACATCTACGACCACATTTGGCATAATTTTATGTGACCAAATCCCACAACAAGACACTCGTTGTGTGACCAAACGGTTGCAATCAGTCACACTGAAATAAAAATAAAGTGGTCGTGCATGACAATAGTCAAACAAAATACAAGTTTTCCGCACTTAAACAGCATAGGTCACACTTTTTATTAACTACGGCCAAATTTGGCATAATTTTATGTGACCAAAGCCCACAACAAGACACTCGTTGTGTAACCAAAAGGTTGCAATCAGTCACACACAAATAAAAATAAAGTGGCCATTGCATGGACAATAGTCACACAAAATACAAGTTTATCTCACTTAAAAGAGCATATGGTCACGCTTTTTAACACCTACGACCACATTTGGTATAATTTTATGTGACCAAAGCCCACAACAAGACACTCGTTGCGTGACCAAATGGTTGCAGTCAGCTACACACAAAGAAAAATAAAGTGGCCATTGCATGGACAATAGTCACACAAAATACAAGTTTACCTCACTTAAAAGAGCATATGGTCACCCTTTTTAACACCTACGACCACATTTGGCATTATTTTATGTGACCATATCCCACAACAAGACACTCATTGTGTAACCAAATGGTTGCAATCAGCCACACGAAAGTAAAAATAAAGTGGCCATTGCATGGACAATAGTCACACAAAATACAAGTTTACCTCACTTAAAAGAGCATATGCTCACATTTTTTAACACCTACGACCACATTTGGCATAATTTTATGTGACCAAAGTCCACAACAAGACACTCGTCGTGTGACCAACTGGTTGCAGTCAGCTACACACAAATAAAATAAAGTGGCCATTGCATAGACAGTAGTCACACAAATTACAAGTTTACCTCACTTAAAAGAGCATATGGTCACACTTTTTAACACCTACGACCACATTTGGCATAATTTTATCTGACCAAAGCCCACAACAAAACACTCGTTGCGTGACCAAATGGTTGCAGTCAGCTACACACATATAAAAATAAAGTGGCCATTGCATGTACAATAGTCACACAAAATGCAAGTTTACCTCACTTAAAAGAGCATATGGTCACACCTTTTAACACCTACGGCCACATTTGGCATAATTTTATGTGACCAAAGCCAACAACAAGACCCTCGTTGTATGACCAAAAGATTGCAATCCGTCACACACAAATAAAAATAAAGTGGCCATTGCATGGACAATAGTCACACAAAATACAAGTTTACCTCACTTAAAAGAGCTTATGGTCACACCTTTTAACACCTACGGCCACATTTGACATAATTTTATGTGACCAAAGCCCACAACAAGACACACGTTGTGTGACCAAATGGTCGCAATTAGCCACACACAAATAAAAATAAAGCGGCCATTGCATGGACAATAGTCACAAAAAATACAAGTTTAACTAACTTAAAAGAGCATATGGTCACACTTTTTAACATCTACGACCACATTTGGCATAATTTTATGTGACCAAATCCCACAACAAGACACTCGTTGTGTGACCAAACGGTTGCAATCAGTCACACTGAAATAAAAATAAAGTGGTCAGTGCATGGACAATAGTCAAACAAAATACAAGTTTTCCGCACTTAAACAAGCATATGGTCACACTTTTTATTAACTACGGCCAAATTTGGCATAATTTTATGTGACCAAAGCCCACAACAAGACACTCGTTGTATAACCAAAAGGTTGCAATCAGTCACACACAAATAAAAATAAAGTGGCCATTGCATGGACAATAGTCACACAAAATACAAGTTTATCTCACTTAAAAGAGCATATGGTCACGCTTTTTAACACCTACGACCACATTTGGTATAATTTTATGTGACCAAAGCCCACAACAAGACACTCGTTGCGTGACCAAATGGTTGCAGTCAGCTACACACAAAGAAAAATAAAGTGGCCATTGCATGGACAATAGTCACACAAAATACAAGTTTACCTCACTTAAAAGAGCATATGGTCACCCTTTTTAGCACCTACGACCACATTTGGCATTATTTTATGTGACCATATCCCACAACAAGACACTCATTGTGTAACCAAATGGTTGCAATCAGCCACACGAAAGTAAAAATAAAGTGGCCATTGCATGGACAATAGTCACACAAAATACAAGTTTACCTCACTTAAAAGAGCATATGCTCACATTTTTTAACACCTACGACCACATTTGGCATAATTTTATGTGACCAAAGCCCACAACAAGACACTCGTCGTGTGACCAACTGGTTGCAGTCAGCTACACACAAATAAAATAAAGTGGCCATTGCATGGACAGTAGTCACACAAATTACAAGTTTACCTCACTTAAAAGAGCATATGGTCACACTTTTTAACACCTACGACCACATTTGGCATAATTTTATCTGACCAAAGCCCACAACAAAACACTCGTTGCGTGACCAAATGGTTGCAGTCAGCTACACACATATAAAAATAAAGTGGCCATTGCATGTACAATAGTCACACAAAATGCAAGTTTACCTCACTTAAAAGAGCATATGGTCACACCTTTTAACACCTACGGCCACATTTGGCATAATTTTATGTGACCAAAGCCAACAACAAGACACTCGTTGTATGACCAAAAGATTGCAATCCGTCACACACAAATAAAAATAAAGTGGCCATTGCATGCACAATAGTCACACAAAATACAAGTTTACCTCACTTAAAAGAGCTTATGGTCACACCTTATAACACCTACGGCCACATTTGACATAATTTTATGTGACCAAAGCCCTCAACAAGACACACGTTGTGTGACCAAATGGTCGCAATTAGCCACACACAAATAAAAATAAAGCGGCCATTGCATGTACAATAGTCACAAAAAATACAAGTTTAACTCACTTAAAAGAGCATATGGTCACACTTTTTAACATCTACGACCACATTTGGCATAATTTTATGTGTCCAAATCCCACAACAAGACACTCGTTGTGTGACCAAATGGTTGCAATCAGTCACACTGAAATAAAAATAAAGTGGTCATTGCATGGACAATAGTCAAACAAAATACAAGTTTTCCGCACTTAAACAAGCATATGGTCACACTTTTTATTAACTACGGCCAAATTTGGCATAATTTTATGTGACCAAAGCCCACAACAAGACACTCGTTGTATAACCAAAAGGTTGCAATCAGTCACACACAAATAAAAATAAAGTGGCCATTGCATGGACAATAGTCACACAAAATACAAGTGTACCTCACTTAAGAGAGCATATGGTAACACTTTTTAACACCTACGGCCACATTTGGCATAATTTTATGTGACCAAAACCCACAACAAGACACACATTGTGTGACCAAATGGTTGCAGTCAGCTACACACAAATAAAATAAAGTGGTCATTGCATGGACAATAGTCACACAAATTACAAGTTTATCTCACTTAAAAGAGCATATGGTCACGCTTTTTAACACCTACGACCACATTTGGTATAATTTTATGTGACCAAAGCCCACAACAAGACACTCGTTGCGTGACCAAATGGTTGCAGTCAGCTACACACAAAGAAAAATAAAGTGGCCATTGCATGGACAATAGTCACACAAAATACAAGTTTACCTCACTTAAAAGAGCATATGGTCACACCTTTTAACACCTACGGCCACATTTGAAATAATTTTATGTGACCAAAGCCCACAACAAGACACACCTTGTGTGACCAAATGGTTGCAGTTAGCCACACACAAATAAAAATTAAGCGGCCATTGCGTGGACAATAGTCACAAAAAATACAAGTTTACCTCACTTAAATGAGCATATGGTCACCCTTTTTAACACCTACGGACACATTTGGCATAATTTTATGTGACCAAAGCCCACAACAAGACACACGTTGTGTGACCAAATGGTTGCAGTCAGCTACACAGAAATAAAAAAAAGTGGCCATTGCATGGACAATAGTCACACAAATTACAAGTTTACCTCACTTAAAAGAGCATATGGTCACGCTTTTTAACACCTACGACCACATTTGGTATAATTTTATGCGACCAAAGCCCACAACAAGACACTCGTTGAGTGACCAAATGGTTGCAGTCAGCTACACACAAAGAAAGATAAACTGGCCATTGCATGGACAATAGTCACACAAAATACAAGTTTAACTCACTTAAAAGAGAATATGGTCACACCTTTTAACACCTACGGACACATTTGACATAATTTTATGTGACCAAAGCCCACAACAAGACACACGTTGTGTGACCAAATGGTTGCAATTAGCCACACACAATTAAAAATAAAGCGGCCATTGCGTGGACAATAGTCACAAAAAATTCAAGTTTACCTCACTTAAATGAGCATATGGTCACACTTTTTAACACCTACGACCACATTTGGAATAATTTTATGTGACCATAGCCCACAACATGACACTCGTTGTGTGACCAAATGGTTGCAATCAGCCAAACACAAATAAAAATGAAGTGGCCATTGCATGGACAATAGTCACACAAAATACAAGTTTACCTCACTTAAACAAGCATATGGTCACACTTTTTATCACCTACGGCCACATTTGGCGTAACTTTATGTGACGAAAGCGCACAACAAGACACTCATTGTGTGACCAGATGGTTGCAATCAGCCACACATAAATAACAATAAAGTGGCCATTGCATGGACAATAGTCACACAAAATACACTTTCGCTTGATTCTAAAGAGCATATGGTCACACGTTTTACGGTTTTGGTCACTCTTTGTAAATGGATACGGCTAAACCATCTAATGTGACCGTATGGACCCATTGGTCACAGGACCTTTAGTCACACACACAACGAAAAAATAAGTGTGACCGAATGGTTATCGTCACACATTTCTGGTGTGACCAAAGCTAAAATTTGTACCACGGAGCGGGAGAGAACCAAGCAGAGGGAGCAGTTGTCTTCTCAACGCCGGCGTGCGAGGCCCCTGAGAGGTCTTCGAGTGATTGGAGGCGTTCCGGAGACACGTCCCAAGAGCGACAGTCAGATCAGCGGCGACATTCGGGTCAGAGTTTGAGAGATAGACGAGGGAGAGACAGAGACAGGGGTGGAGATCGGATATCGAGCGGACCGACGCAGAGTCAGCGTTTAAACACTCAGAGTCAGAGGCAAGGTTCGCGGTACAGTGAGCAGGGTCAGAGCAGCTGGGGACAGAGGTCCTGAGATTGGGATAGAAGGGTTGATAGTTCTGTGGGAGATCAGGAGTGCTCGAGGTGCCATCGTCGCCATAGTGGGCCGTGTGCGTCAGATGTGCCCAGATGTTATCGGTGCGACCAGCGGGGACATGGTGCCGCCACATGCACTGTTCCAGAGCTGTTGTTCTTCCATTGTGGGGGGCCGAGGCACAGAGTAAGGGATTGTACAGAGCCGGGACCAGCAGTGCAGGGGGCTAGTTCCATTGTGGCCAGGGCAGAGCTGTCATCATCCAGTCGTCACGATATTCGGGTGTGGGGTCGGGTATTTCGGGTATGTACTTGTGAACTTGCTTTGAGTGTGTGTCGATTGTGGGGCGAACCGTTAGTACGTGTCTGTGATAATTGCGCATGTTTCGTGTGTCCCTACCGTCTTCCCTATTTTGTGGCTATTGAGATGCGATGATGGACATGTGAGATGTTTACCGTCCGGGTATATCAGTGGTTTGAGTATGATAGACTTGGGTATATTGTGATAATTGAGGTTAGCAGGGTTTCAGAATTGTGTGATATTTTGTGTGTGTCCCGTTGCATGTAACTGCTTAGGTTGCGTTATGACTATGAGATTCTAGAACAGAGGGTGGGATTTTCATGTTTGGGTACATATGTGGTCTTGATGTGTTAGATTGGTGAATATCGTGATCAAGGCTTTCGAGTTTGGGATTGTGTCATGTTAGTTGATTGATCCTACTGATAGTGGATTATCATATCGGGAGTGGATTAAATTCTTTTGTGCGTTTACCCATGTTTGTGATTTTACGTTTTGCAATTCAACGGAGATATCTTTATGTGATGTTATAAGTGGATTGAAGATCTGCTGTGTTAGTGGATGAACCACATAGAGTTATACGAGGATGTGATGAGGAAATGAAGACCGATGAGTTGAGATGATATATGTGAACTAAGTGGCTTATGAGGTGATGCCACGAGAAGACTCTACGAATAGAGGATATACCAGTTGCAAGTATGCGAGTTGCAAGATTTTAAGGGATTCAACTAAGTTATTAGTGGATTGTCTAATTGAGTTAAAGATTTTGAGGCGTTTTTGAGAGTTGAAGTGAAGACGTGTATTAGTGATGATTGTGACATTCAGAGTTCAAATGCGAATTTAGCAGTGTTGATGATAATTATCGAGATATATGAGTTGATGTTTCGGGGATCTGACATAGAGATGTGTACTTGCGAATGGGCTTGAGTTAGATTCCGTGGGCGGAATCTCTTTAAGAGGGGAGGATTTGTAACATCCCATTT
Organism: Centrapalus pauciflorus; assembly: GCA_020465985.1. Taxonomy (NCBI): domain Eukaryota; kingdom Viridiplantae; phylum Streptophyta; class Magnoliopsida; order Asterales; family Asteraceae; genus Centrapalus; species Centrapalus pauciflorus. Next base: position 69,883 of record JAANYP010006421.1, on the reverse strand, counting down.
TCTGAATAATTGCGTGTAATTATATTAGTGGATGTTTAATTTAATAATATTGTGATGGTCCAATAGAATCCCGAGTAGTGCATTATACGTATCGAGATTGTGAATTACGTGTTATTGCGTTGTCATTTTAGTGGATTAATTGTGTTTATGGGTCAGTGGGATTAAATGAGTTGTGATGATATTAATAGTGAAAATGTGATATCGGATTCGGGTTATTGGGTCAGAAATCGCCAAAAGTAGAAAGAGTATATATAGGCTTCCTTTAGAAATTATTTCTTTCCTTTTCCACTTTTAGAAAGTGTAGTGTGTGTTGTGTGTGTGTGTCAGCTGAGCCAGCAGGAAGGAGCAAGGAAACAGCCTCCATAATTTAATTTGGGTTGCTGAAATCTGACCTTCATCTTCTATTTGGTGTTCTTGAGATTTTGAGGTAAGAAGCATAGATTTTGATGGCGTAAATTCGTGTTAGTTGTTTCTATAACTGTGAAAATGGCTACTGAGCTTGTAAGGGTTGTTACATATCGATTATATGTGTTCTGTTTGGCCGAGAATCGAATTAGGGGGGTGTTGTTGCCCCTGGACAGCCATGGAAGACGATCAGACCAAAATCCACCGCACCAGATCGTGGTCGAGATTCCCCGAGCGCGGCCGCCATGCGCCTTGTGGCGGTGGGAAGTGAGTGCGATCGAGATACAGTGTGCTTGATCGGGATCTTGAGAGCGGCCGCGATGGCCGAGCGCGACCGTGACCGCGATAGCGCCAGCGCCAGCGCTGGTCGCAATGGGATCGAGTGCGGGCGCGATCAGTTGTGGGGTATTGGGGTTTCTTTGGGGGTTTTTTTGGGGTCCGATTCTGTTGTGGGTTTAGTTGTGAGTTTGTTATATGTATCGGTTGGGTTGGGACTAACGGTTGGGATCCGTGTGATTTCAGGGACGAGGTGAGCTGAGTCAGAGATTACAGGATTAGTGGATCGACCAGGTGATCAAGTACTCGAGTCCTTTTCAAGTCCGGGATCATTTTTCGAGTCGTAACTCTGTAGCTAGTATTGTGTATGTGTATTGTGATGTGTATGAGATAGGGACGCGAGCTTCAGGTATGTACCTATTCCCACATATGTGTTATATGTGCATGAGATGAAATCCAGTCCAGGGGGTCCGTGATGAGTTCCCATACGGACGAGGCGAGCCCTCCGTGATGACTTCCATACGGTCGGGGATTCGCGATGAGTGATCGCGCAGGTTGGGAGTATTGTATTGTTGATTTCCACTGACAGGGATAGAGATTGCCATGCATGTATGTGCTATGTGTATATGTGTGATATGTGTTTATGCTGCAGAGGCTAAGCCTCGCGTACTCACGAGTTTCTGAGCTTATGTATTCGAGTCTACCATGTTCAGGGAATTAGAGAAGGGATCGGTAGCTGTATTTGCTGGATCGGGACTGGAGGATTTTCATGCCTGCTTTTGTGTGTAATAGTCAGCGTTGTAGTTTGTACTGAGTTGTGATTACTATATTAACCTGTTGTGTTAAAGTTTTAATTAGCAGTGGTTTGTAGCATCCTCTGACAGTGTTGTATAGATGATATGCGTTGTTGCCACCTGTGTATTGTAAATGACGTGACATTTCAGGGAAAAGGGAGGGTGTTACATAATTTTCCATAAAGAAATTTTTTAAAAAAAACATTTTTTTTATAAAAAAAATGTTTTTTTTACAATAAAAGTCAATTCTCATGAAAGAAAGAGAATGAAAATGGAATAAAGGAAGAGAAAAAATAAACTTTTTTCTTCCAAAAAAACCCTTTGCACACCTTTGCAAGATTCCTTACTATCAATATTCTAAATAAATACAAAAATGTTATTTGTCAATTTTCAGCGATAATTCTTTTTGATCTAATGACCACAAACGGTTTTTAGATACTCACAAATATTTAGGTTCTGTGTGTGGGTGTAAAATGTTATAATTAATAATGAATATTTTAGTTGATTAGAAATAAATTAATATATAAAAACTAACAATAGTAAATATAAGTAAAAATACTTAAAAAATAATTATGTTTATAAATAAAACAATTGTACTTATATATAAAATTATATAATAATAAATAAAAAGATAAATTTTGGACTACAAACGAGTTAAGTTCTAACTACACCAGTTAAGTTCGTTTAGGACCAAGCCCACGAACATGCCCAATACCCTACGAACTTAGCTTCACTAAGTTCGTCTGGGTTGGCTTAAGTTCGAGGCTTAGCCTTAGAACTTAACTTCACAGTCTAGAATTTATGAGCACCTTCTAGAACTTAACCTCACAGTCTAGAAGTTAACTTGACAGTCTAGAACTTAACTTGATACTCTAGAACTTAATATGACACATACTTATTTTAGGTAAATATTAATTTAATATTAATTCATTAATGAATGAATGAAATCAAAATTTAATATAATTAAATTAAGGTAGTATATGTAAGGTCTTGGACTCACGGATCTATCTAGACGCGACACCGTCCAACGAGTGCGGAATCCTCATTAGTGGCTTGACGGTAAGATCACACGCACGAAACACGGAGACTACCACGGCGTTATACGAACGACTACGAACGTACCTACACGATGATTCACTCCGAAAACACTCTCTGAATACTAGTAAACTCGAGATCGCCTTTGCTTAATTACTCTCTGAAATTCTGCAAAAGTCTAATAATTATTCGAGTTAATCCTTAATTATACTTACAGATTCGAGTTTGTCTTAGGACAAATTTGAATCAGGCCCAAGGCCCATTCGAATTTGTCCTCAAAGACCCTTTCAAATTTACCTTAAGCACAAATTCGAATTTAGATCAAATTCGAATTTCACTATCAAACTTATGTTTGATTTTCTGTTTTAACTTATGTTTGAATATATCTTTGAGTTTTATGTTTGAACTTCATGTAATACGTTACACTAAGTTCAAACATACAAACAATAAATATCAAACACACATAATCAGATACATCAAACACTAGTCAATATTCAATATTACGTAACTTGACTTACACAAAATGCTAACTATACTTAGACTGCTATCGTCACACAGAATGTACTAACAGACTCCCCCTTGACGATAGCTTCTAACCATTAACATTTTGACTAGGTACTTGAACCATATATACTGCTACCTGCATATAGTCCTACATCTATACATACTCTTACTACCTTCTGGTTCTTCCTGGCGTCAGATCTCCATCCTTCGTGAAAGAAGATAGGTTGATCATGCAGCTTCTTCAGGTCGTCCTTCGATAGGTTTATTAAGTGCAGTGGATCATACACTCTCAAAATAACTTCGTCTAGTGTATCCTCCATTGCAGCTTCAGCCGTTTCATAATCGACATACCACCATTTCATGTTACCTAGAACATCTTGTGGCATCGATTTCATTGGCACCTTCTTCATACATCTCACAGGTTTGTATGCCATCCTGGCCCATGGCCTACTTGTATGAGGATCTATTCTTGATTCATCCTCAACTCTCTTCCCAGTTCTTGGCTTGAGCCTTTCAAATTTGCCTGACCGACCCTCTTTCCTGATAATCTTTGCAATCACTTCAGCATATAAGTCGTCACCAATATTAATCAGCTCTTTCCATGCCAACTCTTTCACTTCAACCTTCGGCAATGTATTAAAAACTCTAAGCGTTCGCCTTAGGTATTGAAGACCATCTCTCCTTTTCAATATAAATAGCTGCAATTCTCGGTCAAAAAAACCAGCTTATAATTCCTCCCGAGAGATTTCCTAAGCCTGGAACTCTCATTCTTTTCTTCGTCTTTGGCTCTGTCTTCTTTTCTTCTTTCTTGAACCACAGATTCATCAAATCAGCCCTAGATGGCTCCTTTTCTGCTTCTTCAAGTTCAGAGTCTTCGACCGAGGCTATTTTGATCTCATCTATATCAATCACATTGTGATTATCTCGCACACATAACTCCGTGATTGGTTGTGAATTGACAATCACTTCATTGACATTATCGTCCTCATCCTCTATCACTTCGTCATCAGATCTCCAATCAACTATTTCCTCCGGTACGAATTCTCGTTCCTCCAACTCCTCTATCTCTTCTTCAAAATCAAATTCCATTACTTCTTCCTCAATATCTCTCAAAGCGTCTATCATTTCACTTTCATAGGTCTTTGAGGGACCAGCTTCACCACCTTCCCCTCCTTCAACACCAGTTCGACTTGGCTCCCCCTAAAGTTCAACATGTTGAGCAGCAGAAAAATCTATTAGCTCACTATCTTTTGGTGCATCGGGATCATTGCCTTCATCATCATCTCCCCTTCCCAGCTCCTCAAAATCCCTGCAACTTATCTCCCCCTGAGCCTTTAGATTTTCATTAATTGCTCAATAAGGGACTGTTAGGCACAAAAAGGCCTCAGTCAAACCTGCTGTACATCTGAGGGGGAGATTTTTAATCAAACCTGTTGATGCATTTGAAGGTTGAATTTAAGGCCTGTTATGTGCCTTATTGAAACCTGAAAGTGATTTGCAATATAAGCCTAAACTTGTTTACCATGTTGCATTCGTTGCAACAAAGGCAGTTTGTCCAAGCTCTTCTGTCTGTTGAACAGGCTGGACATAAACTATCTACGCTGCTCTATTTTGTTGAGCAGCTTGGACAGTTTACAAGTGATCTGTTCTTTGTGAACAGGTTAAACACTTTATGGAATACGTTTCCAAGTCCTCATGTATTGTTTTTGGCTACAAGATCAGTTTACATGTCAAAGACAAAGTGGAAAACAGAACTGCACAGCTTGCCCACGTTGTTCTGTTTCATGAAGACAAACAGATATTTGAAAAGGGTGACAGACCTTTTCTTATATCAAAATGGCATTAGCAAAAGAAGAAAGATGCAAAGTTGACATTCCTCTTTTGGTTAAAGCCTTATGCAACAGTGACGAAAGGAAAAAGACAAAGATTCTGCCATGTGAAGACAACGGTACTTTATCGGAACGTGCAGAAAGGTGTTTTGTCCTTTTGGAAAGTCTCTCCACTATCTCTTCTGTCCAATGAAGAAGCTTCACTGAGATTCTCCTTTTGAGTATAAAAGGAAGCTTCTAAGGATAAAGAAAGATCAAGAGAGTGTGAAATCAGAACGTGCATTGAAGTGTGTTATTCCATGCATGCAAGTCTGCTTATATAAAACAGTCAAGTGTGTCTAAGCTGTTCTTGTATAAGTTGTCCTTCTAAGTCTTGTAAAAACAGTGAGTGCCTCTAAGTGAGTGTGATCATTGTAACTAGTCTGAGTATGTTTTAGATTAGTTGATAAACTGTTGTATCTGTCATCTCAGCTTCAACCTTTCCGCATTCAAGCTTGTTTGTAATTAACTTTTGTTTATAATACATACAAACATTGAGAAAAGAGTGTTTAAGTTTTAAAAAGTTGTATTCACCCCCCCTCAACAGCTTAGAGCTATACACTTGGGAAACCTTTTGGGACCTACACCTGGTATAAGAGCAGTGTTAGAGTGTGTGTCATCTCTAAGATCTCTCATTCTCCTTACGTTTCCATGGACAACAGTTCTGCAAATTCCTCTTACTATGACAATGGGTACAATGGCCAAACCCCCAAAGTTCAATCATCAGAACTTCTCTGGCTGGAAGTGCAGAATGATGCTCTATTTAGAGAATCTGGATGTACAACTACTAGAGATAGTAATGGAAGGACCCTATGTGCCAACTTCTGTTACTACCATAACTCCTGCTGTTGAAGGAGCAGCCCCTGAAATCAGAACCTTTGAGAAGGCCAAAGCTCAATGGTCTGATGAAGACAAAAGACTGGTTGCTCTGGATGCAAAAGCCATAAATAACCTGGTCATCTCTCTGCCTGATGATGTGTTCAAACAGGTTGAGAAGATGAAGACTGCAAAAGAGATGTGGGATACTTTGTATACCGTCTATGATGGACCCACAATCACACTGGACAACAGGATTAATAATCTTGTTAGACAGTATGAACTTTTCTTTACAAAACCAAAGGAGACTCTCACAGAAACCTACACCAGGTTTACTGCTCTTGTTAATGATCTCAAAGCTGTTGGGATCACTAAGGACAGCCTGACCCTGGTGAACAAGTTCTTGGACATTCTACCTGAAGAATGGAACTACTTTTCCACCATCTTGAGAAACTCAGGTACTATCAAAGGTAAGGATCTGGTAAACTTATATGGATCCTTACTAAATGATGAACAGTCGAGGCAGCAGAAGAGAAATGCCTTGGAAATGTCCAAGAGAGGTGCTGCCTTAGTGGCCAGCGTGAGACAACCTGTTGGACAGGAGTGTGATGTGTTCACACAATCAGATCAACAGGCTGATGATGAAAGAGAGGAAATGTCTGATAAGGAAGACAGTGCAGATCTTGCTGAACTTGATGATGAGCAAATGATAGCCATGCTTGTCAAAAGGTTCAACAAGAAGAGGTTTGGAAGAAATATGCTGCAGGGAAACTCAAATGCTGCCAAGAAGAAGGCATTTGATAAATCTAAAGTTGAGTGCTTCAAATGTGGCAAAGCTGGCCATATAGCTGCTGACTGTGTGTCAAAAGCTTTTGGACAGTCTTCCAAACCATACAAGACTAACAGGGACGATGGCTATAGGGTTAAGTACCTTATGGCCATGCTAAAGCTGAAAAAGTTGGAAAACTCAGTGGCTTCCAACAAGCAAAAGGGACTGATGGCAAAGACATGTGACTGGGAGGAGTCTGATTCATCCTCAGATGAAGAAGACAACAATAGTCTGATGGCCAATACTGATGTCCCATCAACTAGCAACTTCCAACAGGACTTGGCTGAAGCTGAAGCCTTCAGCAGCTTGGAGAACTGGAACCCTACGATGATGTACAAGGTACAAAATTTTATGGCTTACAGTTCAGATGAAAAAGTAAAAATGTTTGAATATATGCTGGTTGACTTAAAAGCTGCTGTTGAGAAGCATATTGTTTTAATATCTGAATTCTCTTAGCTTAAAACTGATCTTGAAATTAAATCCAGTAAACTAAACAGTTTCCATAAGTTGGAAGTTGAGGTTGATGGACTAAAACACATCAACTCTATTTTACTGGAAGAAAAGAGAGAAACAGATGTAAAACATGCAAAGCTTCAAAAGATAGTTGACTCTTGGTTTCAATCAGCACATAAAGTCAGCCATTGCATAAGTCAGCAGATTCCTACACAAATCCAAGCCTATCTTGGAGGGGATCTTGACGCAGCAGCTTCTATTGTTGAAATCAATAATCTGAAAGATGACTTATCCACTCTTCGTGAGCTTCCCAGTACTTTCATCCAGAAAGTTAATGGAAAGCTGGTTTCAACAAACAGGTTTGTCAGGCCTCAAAGCACTGACATCTTGTGTGAAAAAGGCCCTAAAGCTGATGATGGAATGTGTTCTCCATCAAATCAGCCTGCTAAGTGCTATGCTGATTCACACAAGCAAAAGAAAGGAAAACATACTCAAACTACAGCGAGGGACACTAAACCTGTTGACAAAACAGGCTCTGGATCCAAAGCTGATGGCAAGAGACATGTTAACCCTTTTGATGCTAAACATTTTGAAAATAAGTTTTCAAAAGGTAAGCAGCCTGCTTTTAACAAGGGTAAGTCTCATGTTGAAAGTAAATCTGCTGTGGTTTCAAATAAGTTTTCAAATCATAGTGGAAAACTGGTTCTAAATGAAAATAAGTCTTTCAAAACCAGAAACAGTGATTATGCTGATAGGCAGCTTCAGTCACATCTCAGTAAGGGCAAAGGCAAAGCCATAGCTCAGCCTGAGAAATCTGGGAATAAGTTTCCCAAACATGTGGAAGGACAAAAGCCAATCAAGCTTCCTGTTTTTGACATCTGTCCTCCCAAAAGGAGGAAAGAAGAAACAGGCAAAGCTGTTGCTATTGTGCCATCCACCCAAGCTGTTGATTCATCGAAAAATAGTAATAAGTTTGCTAAACCTGCTAATAAAATCAACAGAAATAATTCAGAATGTGTTTCCGAAAGCTCTTCTTCCAAAAAAGCCAAAAAGAGAAAATGCTATAAATGTGTAAAGAAGACACACATGGCCAAAGACTGTCTTGAAACTAAGGACATGAGGCCTGTTGACTCTGCTAGTTCAATCATTGCTAAAACAAGCAGTGTTGGAAGTAACTTAGTCAATGAGGGTGGTATCCAAACTGATACCATTCAAATAGGAAATATTAATGTGGATATCACTAGCCCATCAACACATGTTGATGAAGTAGGAGAACTCATCACTATGATGAGTTCCCCTAAAAGTAACTAATATTTTCCTATGACATTCTTCAGGACAAACAACCGTCCCAGGTTTGGTACTTGGACAGTGGCTGCTCAGGGCACATGACTGGTTGCAAGGACCTGCTGAATGATCTAAGGCCTGAAAAAGGGCCAAAAGTCACATTTGGTGACAATGTACAGGGATCCACTGAGGGATATGGAACTCTTAAAGCTGGTGCTACGGTGTTCAAAAGAGTAGCCTATGTGGTTGGGCTAAAACATAACCTGGTCAGCATAAGTCAACTGTGTGATGCTAGCTACAAGGTTAACTTTGATGAGCACATGGGTTACATATTGGATTCCCAAGGCAAAGTTGTGTTGTGTGCTCAACGAAAGAAAGGTGTATATGTTGTGGATATGCAATCTACTGATCCCACAACTGAAACCTGTTTTCTCACAAGAACAAATGCAGACCTAAACTGGTTATGGCACAAAAGGCTGTCACACCTGAACTTCAAGAACATCAACAAACTCTGTAAGAAAGAGTTTGTAACAGGCTTGCCTTCCATGACTTTTGTTAAGGATAAACTCTGCACAGCTTGTGAAAAAGGAAAGCAGAGGAAATCATCTTTTAAATCCAAGCACAATTTTTCTATTGATACTCCTCTCTTCTTAATCCACATGGACTTGTTTAGACCTGTTAATGTCCCAAGTCTTGTAGGAAGGAGATACACTCTAGTAATGGTAGATGAGTTCTCCAGGTTTACATGGGTAATCTTCTTCAAGAGAAAAGGAGAGGCTACTAGAGAAATTATTGGATTTGTCAAAAAGATGGAAATGCTGAACTCTGCTCAAGTAAAGCAGCTTAGAAGTGATCATGGTACTGAGTTCAGAAACAGTGTTCTTGAAGACTTCTGTGAAGAAAAAGGGATATCACAAAACTTTTCAGCCGTAAGAACTCCACAACAAAATGGAGTTGCTGAAAGGAGAAACAGAACCCTCATTGAAGCTGCTAGAACCATGCTGTGTGCATCAGGTTTATCTTCATCATTCTGGGCTGAAGCTGTCAACACTGCTTGCTACACCCAAAACAGATCCTTAGTGGTGAAAAGGTTCAACAAGACTCCCTATGAGCTGCTCAAAGGGAGAAGGCCAAATATTAGCTACTTCCATGTGTTTGGATGTCCTTGCTTCATTCTGAATCAAAGGGATCAACTGGCAAAGTTTGAACCAAAAGCTGATGAAGGTGTGTTTGTTGGCTACTCTGCTATCTCCAAAGCCTACAGAGTGTACAACAACAAAGAAAGGTGATAGATGAATCTATCAATGTCACCTTTGAAGAGTCCAGGAATGCTTCCACCAAAGCTGTTCCTGAATCAGTTTCAGGAGAATTCAACTTTGATGATCTCATGCATTCCAACAATGAAGAGGACTCAAAAGCTTCCACTACATCCAGTGTGGAACCTGTTAATCATGATGGACATGATGATGATTATGTCAATACAACCTGTCTGAATAAGTGTACTGACTTAATTACAACTACATGTCCTGAACCAATCAATGTTGATTTTCCTGGATCCTCTGCTGATATGTTCAACAGTGGTCAGTCATGTTCAACAAGTGAACAGGCTCAAGACAACAGTGTGTCTGAAAACCCTGAGAGCTGTTCAACAGGACCTGCTGAAGATGCCAACAACTCAGGAGAATCTTTATTGAAGAAGGATCCTAAGTGGATCAGGTGTCACCCCAATGATCAAATAATTGGTGACATAAACAAAGGAGTACAAACAAGGTGGGACAGCTTAGGGAACTTTTGTATGTTCTCTAGCTTTGTGTCTCTCATGGAGCCAAAGAAAGTAGATGAAGCACTTAAAGATGCTAATTGGATCACTGCCATGCAAGAAGAACTCAATCAGTTTGAGAGAAACAAGGTATGGAAGCTGGTCCTTGCTCCTAAAGGTAAAACTATAATTGGCACCAAATGGGTTTACAGGAACAAGATGGATGAGCAAGGTCATGTCTTTAGAAATAAGGCAAGACTTGTTGCTCAGGGCTATAGACAGGAGGAAGGCATTGACTACGATGAAACATTTGCTCCTGTGGCCAGGCTAGAGGCAATTCGTTTGTTTCTAGCCTACGCTGCTCATAAGAGCATGAAGGTATTTCAAATGGATGTGAAGAGTGCATTTTAAATGGAAAGCTGCAAGAGGAAGTCTACGTCAAGCAGCCTCCAGGTTTTGAAAATGAACATCATCCAGGCTTTGTCTATAAGTTGGACAAAGCTCTCTATGGTCTAAAACAAGCCCCTAGAGCCTGGTATGACACTCTTACTAATTTCCATATGAGCAATGGGTATTCCAGAGGTAAAGTAGATACCACATTGCTCATAAAGAAGGTGAAATATGATATTATGCTTGTTCAAATTTATGTGGATGACATAATATTTGGTTTTACCAATGAGCAGTTATGCAAGAATTTTTCATTACTCATGAAATCCAAGTATGAAATGAGTATGATGGGTGAACTTACTTTCTTTTTAGGATTACAGGTTAAACAAGCCTCAAATGGAATCCTTATTAATCAAATAAAGTACACTTTAGATCTACTGAAAAAGTTTAAATTTGATCAAAGTTCTCCTATTAAAACCCCAATGGCAACCAATGTAAAGTTGGATGCAGATGCCAGTGGCAAAGCTGTTTCAGTAACAGCTTACAGAGGCATGATTGGGAGCTTGCTGTATTTAACTGCTAGTAGACCTGATATTATGTTTGCTACTTGTTTATGTGCTAGGTTCCAAGCTGATCCAAAAGAATCACATCTAGCTGCTGTAAAAAGAATCTTCAGATACCTTAAGGGTACACCAGGTTTGGGTCTTTGGTATCCCAAAGACTCAAGCCTTGAACTGACAGGTTATTCAGATTCTGATTTTGCAGGTTGCAGGCTAGACAGGAAAAGCACAACAGGTGGATGTCAACTCCTTGGTGGTAAGTTGATAAGTTGGTGTAGCAAGAAGCAAAACTCAGTGCTACTTCTACTGCTGAAGCTGAGTACATTGCTGCTGGAAGCTGCTGTGGGAAGATTTTGTGGATGTAGCATCAGCTTGAAGACTATTGCCTTGTATATAGGAAAACTCCTATTCTGTGTGATAATACAAGTGCCATAGCTATATCCAACAACCCAGTGTTTCACTCCAGAACAAAGCATATAGAGGTCAGACATCACTTTATCAGAGATCACATTCAGAAAGGTAATGTGGATCTAAGTTTTATTTCCACTGATGAACAGCTTGCAGACATTTTCACCAAACCTCTTGATGAAAGCAGGTTTAATTACCTTGTCAGCAAGCTGGGCATGTTAAACAAAAGTGACTAAGTGTCTTTAATGTTCTAAGACTTTATATGTCTCACACTGCTCAAGTTCTTTCAGAACAGCTTAGATAGAACAGGTTATGCATGTTCTACACTTAGCTGTTTTCTGTAAAACTTGAACAGCTTGAGCGTATAACAGGTTTGGCAAATAACAGCTTATATTTCAAGCCTGATCTGATGATCAAACCTCCACCCTGCTCACTCTCTCAATCTGTCATACAAGACATTGTCTTGTAACCTGATCAGCTATTGAACACAACCTGTTCATACATAGCTGAACAGGTTGAAGGAACAGCTGGAAGAGGGAACAGCTTGTGATGACCCTGCTCATCACAGGTTTGACCATCAGCTTAGACCATCAGTTTAATTACCTTTCTTCACAATTAAGTTACTTAATTTTTGTTTTTATTTAACTTAATTACTGTGGATAATGTGGGTTACGTGTGTTAGTGATTAAAAAGGGCTCAAGTGGTTTGACAAACGGTCTGACATGGACAACCGTTCCGTTTTCCGTTAACGACCTTTTCAAATCAACCGCCCAAATGTTTCTCTCTCATATCCACTCACATTCAAATCCTATAAATGCCCCCTACTGTTTCATCTTCGTCTTCCTCACCACTACCACAAACCTCCTAAGAACCCTAAAAATCGACTAACTGTCTTGTGCTTCTGCCACTCTCACTACTTCAAAAATGGCTCACAGTAACAACCCTTTTCTACTAGTATTTGTTGGTGATGATGTACAAAAACACTCATCAGTCACCACAATGCTAACATTAAAACCCACTAACTACATTGCCAACCTCACAATCCCCAAAAACTATGTGGGAAAAGGCTATGATCAAATGGTGGAGTTTTTGAAAGTTCATCCGTTGAACTACGCCATGACTGCTACTCTTGGTGTCCTGTACCAGGAGATGGTGTATGAGTTCTGGTACACCTGTGCCTACAACCTAGATACCAAAGTCATCAAGGGCACCATACTCAATGGGACACAGACCATTGAGATCAACACTCGTCTGCTCAGGGAAGTTCTTCGAATCCCTGTGGTTGAAAAATATGATCAACCACAGCCTGAGGATGAACAGATGAAGAATCTGCTGCACTTCTGTGGTGTAGCAGGACCAAAAGTTGGAGCAACGCTGTTCAGAAAGGATCTGTCTCCTACTTACAGCTTCTTGTTTGCCTCTGTGGCAATGTGCTTCAATAGCAAAGTTGGTTCCTTTGACCAACTGAGCCGTGATGAAGTTCCTGTAGTTCTGCAGCTTGTGGATGGAACTACAATAGACTTGGCAAAGTGGATTTTCATGAATTTGAGGAACCTGGTGCAGCAGGAGACACGACCAGCTGCTGTTCGATAACCCAGGTTTCTGAGCCTCGTCTTCAAGCACATTTGTGGTGAGCATTTGTACAACTCTCAGCCTTTACTTCATACTGATGCCTTCCGTGTAATAGGGAATAGAGTTTTCTACACTACTGTTCTTCCAAATGAGCCTCCTCTGTCAACACCAATGAGGAGGTTTTTAGGATTGGTGGAAGGACCCTTTGATGTGAGGGTGGATCCAGAACCTGCTCCCAGAAGAAAATCCAAAGCCAGGGCCAAGCTTGTTAAAAGGACCCTGGAAACCACTGAAGCTGGGCCTGTCTCCAAGAAGGCCAAAACAGCTCAGTCTGAGTCTGCACTCTTAGCCTCTGTGGCTGAGGGGGAGCAGGCTCCTCACCCTGGTTCATTCGTTGAACCTGAAGCCTCTGTGACTGGTGCCTCTGTGGCACCTGAGACTATGAAACAGGGCAACCCACCTGTTTCTTCCAGTCTGAGCCTCTCATTTCCTCTCCGACATCCCCCACCTCATCTCACATTCTATACCAACGCAAAAAGAAACCAACGGCCCAAACTAGCACCTCTGTTCCCTCTCAACAGGGTTCAGTTGAAAAAGAAGCTACCCCTGCTGCCTCTCCTATTTTGGGAGAAGGAACAGCACAATTGGAGCATGCTTCACTCCACCCTGTGTCAACTCCAAGTCAGCCTAGACCCTCTGGTTCCTCCCAACAGGAGCCAGTTGTACAAATGAAGACAGCCACATCAACTACTCCAACCTCCCAACAGGCTGAGAATATTGAAAGACAAGAGATCTCTCCACTCCATACTATGTCCACACTATCCCCACTTCATACTTCTCTACACCCTGAGTCTGCACGAGGTGTCCACCCTGCTGGCTTAGACCAACCAGCAGATCAGCCTCAAACTTCTGCTCCTCATGATGCAGCTGTTCAACTCCAAACAGCTGTTGTAGAACCCACAACTGTAGCTGATGAACCTCAGGGAATAGAACATCCCTATGGTGAGGCTAATCCCTTTCTGCAAACTCCATCAGCAGGTTTCACTACTGCTGATGTTGAAATGCAAATTCCATCTCCCCATGATGAGGTACTTTTAAACCAAGGTACTGCAGAGTGAACAACCACTGGCCTTAATGAAGGCGCTGCAAAACAAGCAGTGTCCGAAAGGCTACCCTCCTCTACCCCCTCTCCTGAAGATGCAGCTACTGCCACTGCTGAAGGACCCATCGACCCCTCCAAGCTGGGCCACATTACTTTTGCCCAGGCTATGGAGCTTCTTTCCAAAATACCCTCTCCCTCTACATCACATCCCCATACACCAGCCTCATCCTCTTCATCTCCATCTATCCACTCCAAACAATCCACCCATACACCTCCATCCCCTAAAGACCTACCTTTGAAGGATCAGCTCTCTTTGCTGACCAACAAAGTTGGTTCTTTAGAAAACTCCATGTCTTCTCTACCCTCTCTCATTTCAGACTCTCTGTCTGAACAGCTTAAGGGTTCTTTGATATGTTCAAGGATTCCTTTCCAGCCACTCCCCAAACTGACACCTCCTCACAGCTGCTTGCACTCACTACACAGCTGCAAAATGTCTCCACATCCCTCTCCTCCATTCTTTCACTTCAACAGGACTCTGTGTCCTCTATGACAGCCATCTCCAATCCTGTCCTCTCTCCTCACCACTTGCAATTCTACACTTCCTACTACTTTGGCCAGCTTAAACACTTTAATAGGTTCTCTATCAAATTCTATGTCATCAAATCTTGCTGATGTGCAGGACCCTCTTGAGTTACATCTTGCACAGCTCCAAACTTTGTTGTTCACAGCTTCTGATAGGGACAACTTTCTTAAGCTGACCTCTCTTGCTGATACCCAATCCTCCTCTCTTCAAAACTGTCTTTCCCAACTTGTAGAGGTGAAGGACAACCTGGCTTTCTTAGTGCATAGCCTGGTTGGTCCCAAGCCTGCTGCCAAAACTGCTGGAAAGCCTGCTGACTTTGCTGCCAAAACTGCTGGAAAGCCTGCTGACTTTGCTGGAAAGCCTGTTGATCCATCTCCTTCAAAGGGGGAGAAGTCATCTGCCTCGAAGACCAAGTCTAAGGGGGAGAAAACTTCTTCTCCTAAGGAGAAATTAGCACCTACTGGTCAACCAGCAGGAGCATCTGCAACAGGTACAATGGAAGGTGCCTCTCAAGCTGCTCAGCCTACTCAGGTTGAATCTCTAAACCCTGCTCAGTCTAAGGGGGAGGAATTCATTTCTGAGGGCATGCCAAACAGCAGAAGGAGGCATCTCATTTTAGAGGAAGAAAAAGAAGAGGAAGATTCTCGTGAGGCTGTTATCACTACAACAGCTAAAAGAAAAGAAAAAGCAGCAATCGATTCTGAAAAGCAGAAAGTAGCAGAGTTAAAGTTTCACAAAGCCAGGGCAAAGGAAATGGGTCTTCCCATGGATAAATACTATGAGTTCAGAAATGAACAGCTTCAAGCCCTGGAAGCACTAAGAAAAGAAGAAGCAGCTGCCAAAGCTGCCAAATCTTTTGCACTCCAAGAAGCAAGCAACGTCAAAATGCCCTCTTTGGATGTGCTGAAGAAACTAATGGAAGCTGCTAGGGAATCAGCGGGTGAAAAGGAAGGAGAACAGGTTAAGGGTGCTCTGGTCTCTGTGACCAAACCAAAACAAGCATCCTCTGCAAGGGCCCAGTTCCATTTTGACAATTTGGAAAGGAAAAAGTTTAAGGATGTTGCTGATAGAAGGCTTGCCAAAGAAGCAATTGTAAAAGCTGTCCCCAGAGCAAGAAAAGGCGAACAGTGGAACTGCAGATAACCAGAATGGGTGCAACAGGCCCAGAGCTGGAAACATATGACTACACTGATGTTGCACAGATGTGGTACTGGGAATGGGTTGAGCTGGCAGTTGCCCTGAGTCAGTCTAAGTCAGAATCGGCTAAGACTATCAGGGCATATATTAAGAAGCTGATGGAGAGAGTGCAGGATCTTGGCCTGATCTCAAAAGAAGTCAGTGAGGGTGTCTCTGTGACATACCCCAAAATAAAGGCCAGGAGGACAAGGAAGGATACAGAGCTTGAAAAACTCCTCATCTTAATTGAACAGGGTGACTATGCTGTTGAGATGAAAGGAATTGACTACAGCCTGCCTAGTGGGGTAGAGTTTGAAGAAGGCAAGATAATTGAAGAGCTTAAGTCAGGGGCATTTTTTGTAGATCCCTTAACACAGAAGAAATGCTTTCAGAGAGCATCAGATCTATACAAGGTGGATCTGAGACAGCTTGCAGCCTTCAGACTTGCAGCTTCATTTAGGAAATCAAGCAGGTGGAGAGCAGCCGTCTGGGATAAGCTCAGAGGCTTTTATGAAAGAGGTGAACTTCAAGATCCCAAGTTTAGGATCCTCATAGTTGAAATCCAAGATTTGGAAGAAACAACGGAGGAGCTTGAAAAGATATTTGAAGGACCACCACCACTGGAGTAAAGTCCATCTACCATCAGGGTAGGTGAGGAATGGAAGCTGTCCATCTGTTGGACAGGCTTGCCATTATCTGCTCCCAAAATCAACAGTCCAAAGTGTTGAATTTTTTTGTACATTAGTTGTACTCTATTACATATGTTGTAACTTTACCTATTTACATCAGTTGTAATATACATTAGTACATTAGTTGTACTGTTGTAAAAACATGTGTTGTTGTTATGTAATCAAAATCAGTATATATAAACTGATCTTTTACTTTACACAAATGTTGTAATTCCTTTTCAGCAAGATGTGTTGTAAAAATATATAGATTATTGATTAAATCAGCTTAGATTGGTTATTGCAAATAGGGGGAGATTGTTAGGCATAAAAAGGCCTCAGTCAAACCTGCTGTACATCTGAGTGGGAGATTTTTAATCAAACCTGTTGATGCATTTGAAGGTTGAATTTAAGGCCTGTTATATGCCTTATTGAAACCTGAAAGTGATTTGCAATATAAGCCTAAAGCTGTTTACCATGTTGCATTCGTTGCAACAAAGGCAGTTTGTCCAAGCTATTCTGTCTGCTGAACAGGCTGGACATAAACTGTCTACGCTGCTCTATTCTGTTGAGCAGCTTGGACAGTTTACAAGTGATCTGTTCTTTGTGAACAGGTTAAACACTTTATGGAATATGTTTCCAAGTCCTCATGTATTGATTTTTGCTACAAGATCAGTTTACACGTCAA
The DNA here is from genome assembly GCA_020465985.1 of Centrapalus pauciflorus. Lineage (NCBI taxonomy): Eukaryota > Viridiplantae > Streptophyta > Magnoliopsida > Asterales > Asteraceae > Centrapalus > Centrapalus pauciflorus. Next base: position 52,719 of record JAANYP010006421.1, on the reverse strand, counting down.
AGACAAAGTGGAAAACAGAACTGCACAGCTGGCCCACGCTGTTCTGTTACATGAAGACAAACAGATATTTGAAAAGGGTGACAGGCCTTTTCTTATATCAAAATTGCATTAGCAAAAGAAGAAAGATGCAAAGTTGACATTCCTCTTTTGGTTAAAGCCTTATGCAACAGTGACAAAAGGAAAAACACAAAGATTCTGCCATGTGAATACAAAGGTACTTTATCGGAACATGCAGAAAGGTGTTTTGTCCTTTTGGAAAGTCTCTCCACTATCTCTTCTGTCCAATGAAGAAGCTTCACTAAGATTCTCCTTTTGAGTATAAAAGGAAGCTTCTAAGGATAAAGAAAGATCAAGAGAGTGTGAAATCAGAACGTGCATTGAAGTGTGTTATTCGATGCATGCAAGTCTGCTTATATAAAACAGTCAAGTGTGTCTAAGCTGTTCTTGTATAAGTTGTCCTTCTGGGTCTTGTAAAAACAGTGAGTGCCTCTAAGTGAGTGTGATCATTGTAACTAGTCTGAGTATGTTTTAGATTAGTTGATAAACTGTTGTATCTATCATCTCAGCTTGAACCTTTCCGCATTCAAGCTTGTTTGTAATTAACTTTTGTTGATAATACATACAAACATTGAGAAAAGAGTGTTTAAGTTTTAAAAAGCTGTATTCACCCCCCCCCCCCCTCTACAGCGTAGAGCTATACACTTGGTAAACCTTTTATGACCTACAGGGACCTCATAGTGCGGATTTCTGCAGCCTGATCTGCAACAAACGTCTTCAACTCAAGATTCTCTTGTTCAATCTTTCCAACAAATGTCTTCAATTCTACATTCTCTTTGTCAATATTTGCATTATGCGCTTGTATCTCCCCGATAGCTTTAGTGAGCTGAAATATTTGGACTTGTTGGAAATCAACCTTGCTTCTGAGCTCAGAAAACCGTTGATCATCAGTGAAGGTGGATGAGGTGGATAGAATGGATTGGATGGGTGTCGGAATGATTGGTGGTGGAATGGATGTTTGAACAGGTGGTGGTGGTGGTGGTGGTGGTATGGATGTTTGAGCTGATGGCTGAGCGGGTTGGAATTTCAGGCTCAGAAGCAGAAGCCGACGAAGCTCCCTGCATAAATCGATGCCCCTTGGCCCTCTGCCTAGGCACCAAAGGGGCTGTATCTTCAGCCTCAAAATCCGAGTCATCTGCATCCGAATCCCTCGAGTCTCTTCTCTTTCTTGCTTCTTCATCAATCACCGCTACTCTTGATCCATATGTGCCTATTCGGATAGACGGATCTTCTGTCTCTGTCGTTGGTGCCTCAATCTCTATCTCTTCATTTTCTTCCGACTCAGATTCAGAAGTGGTCACAGCTTGACCTGCTTCCTCAGGCATATATTCCTCTATTTGTCCATAAATATCTTCTTCCCCAGCTGGAGGTTCCAAAATATTTCCAACGAGCTCAGAAGTAATTTCCTCATTTGCATGCGGCCCTTGTGCCCAAATCTCTTCCAATGTTTCCACCCGTGGATCAGTTACGGAGGCTACAACCGAAGGACCAGCTTCTTCTGGCTCTTGCACTCTGCTTGTTGTAGGCCTAGTAGCCTGAGTCTGTCTAACTGAAGGTCTCTGCCTCCTCCTTCGTTGTTGTTGAGGCCTCTGCTGTTGCTGTTGATGTTGCGGCTGTTGCTGAACTTGAACTTCCCCGGCCTAGTTGGCAGCTTCAGGGGCTTGAAAATCAGGATTCACCACAGCACCAAAAAGTGGTGCCTCCACTGGTCTAGCCAATGCACCCCTGTGGGCTTGACAATCATCAAAAATACTTTTGTCGATCACTGCTACGCTTTGAATCTCTGGTAATTGCGGCAGATTTGGCAAGAAATGTCGGATCAGCATCATCACAAACCTGGGATATATCAAAAATCTTTCTCTTGCTGGAGCTGTTATCTGATGAACAAACTACGCAAAGAACATTTCAGAGTAACCGAACCTCTGGTTGTAGACCAACGCGATCATTGCCGATTGAATCTTCGACACAATATAACCAAAACCCGCTTTCTTCGGAGCGAAGCACACCATGAAGACATGTGCTAAATACCTCCATTGCCCAATCAACCCGCTCTTCATATATGATGCCTTTGCCACATCAAGGCTATACCCCATTCTTATGAACGCAGCTTGCCTAACTTCCAATGGAAAGTCTATCGGCCCGGCTACTTGCTCGGCAGAACCCAACTACAAAACCCGGCGTAATACATCTGCTGAAAACACGAGAGGTTGTCCAGCGATCCTGGTCCTCAATACTGTCGGAGTAACAGTACAATCGACCTGCAGATGGTCCCAAAATTCCCGAACATACGGCAGCATTATCTAAACGTTGTGCGAAAGGGCATAAGAAACCCCTGAAGCGGCCAAAAAATCCACCATTTGGCGGAATGCCTGAGCCTCAGGCAGCTCACGGTCTGGAGAAATGACCATATGGTGCTTTTGGACAAACACTCTATCCGCCATATCTGCACAATAAAGTATATAATATATAAGAATGATCAATATAAACATAAACTTGTTTAAATTCAAATTTGTTTTATTTCGAACTTATGTAAGTTCAAAATCCAACACATATAAATTTCTACAAGTTTGATTTAAAATTGAGGCAAATATTTTGATTTTAATGATAAATTCGAATAATATATTCGAAACAACCCTCATTCGAGTTTATTGGCTTGTTCGAGTTTAGTGACAAACTCGAAGCCACGATCAAACTCGAAATGTCGGTATGTTAAGAACAAAACTCAAAGATTTCAACCATTTTAGACTTAGAAAATTACATCCATTAGCCCTAATAGGTTCTAAGCGAAGATATTTGTCACTAATTTGATGTTTCACCGGTTCAAACTTTGTTATTTTGAATTACAAGGTTCACACCATTAAAACCTAAAAATCGGTTGATTTTGGCTCATATTGAGTCTAAAACATCCTAAATCTTGTACAATGATGTTGATTATACCTAGATTTGGTAATATTCTCGAACACAAACGGACAAAAACTCGATTAACAGTGCAAAATTCAAAACGACAAAGTCGAAGGCTTAAAGTCGAAATCTCTCTTGATAAACTCGAAGCACTAAAGTCGAAGGTAGGTGAATAATGAATGTCACTGTTGACCTATTTATACTAACCACCTTCGAGTTTGTATCTAAGTTCGAATTTACTGCCAAATTCGAATGTAACATTCGATTTTGGCTTAAACTCGAATTTAACTTAAAAATCTTGAAAATTTTGAAAATCTTTGAATTAAATTCAACTTTTTCAACTTTTCCAACTTTTTCGGGTAACGGAATAAACTATGCAAAATCAATTACCCTAAGCACAAGAGTTTCACGCAGTGTTTATTTTATTCAACTAAGAATGCATCCTCAGTAATTTTGACCTTTTTCCTAAATAAAAATAAAAATGAAGTAAAAAAAAATGAAGTTAAAATAAAATAAAATAAAATAAAATAAAGTAAAATTAAAATTTTGAAGCAAAACGTTAAACTTAGACTAATCTATATTATTTTAAAATTTACAACCTATATTTAACACTAACGGAATAATTTTGACGAGTATAGTCAAAGAAAGGTTCAATCAGATAGCGGTGTCAAATACGCACTTTCAGTATTCAAACTTTCACACTTAGGAATATTTGATTCCTTTGATTGTTTGTCGTGACATACATTTCTAGCCGATTGTTGGTATTATTTTCCCTTTAAACATGTTAGACTTCAGAATATCCCTTGGCCTTTTTATTTAATCAAGAAATTACCTTACGTGACTCATACTTAGACATACTTTTATGATCAAGGCATACACACAATGATTATAACTTTTTGGTATTGCAAACTTTCTTTAAAAGGCAAACATCGGACACAGGTCTATATTTACATACAACAAAGTGTCTTAGTTTGTCTTAAGGTTTATTTTTAATGCTAGCAAGACAGCGGTGACAGGTCTGTAGCGACGTACAACAAAGCGACTTATCTTGCTAACTCGAGTCAAACCAGAGGCAACAGGTCTGTACTTACCTACAACAGAGTTACTTGTTTTGACTCTTAACTCAGTATGATTTTTCTGTTCTTTCCATTTCTTTAAGAAGTATCTGATGTTTTCATACATCCCCAGAAAGTTTGCATACCTCATTTGGAATCAATGTCTGTATGTCTCTAACATAAAAATTAAGACCAATTGGTCATACATCTAAGTTAGTGACACGTCTGACTTTTTCTTGAATATTTTATTAGCCTTGAGACTCCCTATATGTATTATGCCTACCAACATATCAAACTGGATAATGTATAACACTTAGAATTTTAGGTGCATTATGTGTGAAAGCTAAACACTTAGAGCTTGTATTAACTGTGCTAATTTTCGTCACTTTGAACCTATGCATCTAAGACTTAACTCATTTTCTGATATTCTCTTCTTTTGAACTTTTTATGGTTTTCTCTCTTTTTTTTCTTTTGTTTATCATAAATAAGAGTAAGAAAATAAAATACCTTACTAACTTACTATAAAAGGAAAGAAATGCTACTGATATAATAGGAAATAAACTCTACTAAGGTCAACTTACTCTGGATTACGCATTCCGTTTAGTTGAATTAAATACTCAAAACGTAACTTATCAAAAGCTTTGGTAAATAAATCTGCATTATTATCATCCGTTGCCACTTTTACCAGCTTGATTAAGTTCTTTTCAGCACAATCACGTATAAAATGGTGTCTTATGTCTATCTGCTTGGTTTTATTATGTTTAACTGGATTATTAGTTATTGCAACTGTTAACTGGTTATCTATCCTAATAGGAGTATAAGTCAAACCATAATCCCACAATTGTTGTTGTATCCACAGAACCTGTGAACAGCAACTACCAGCAGCAACATATTTGGCCTCGCACGTTGACACGGCTACCGAAGTCTGATTCTTGCATTGCCAGGAAACGAGTCTCCCTCCTAGGAACTGACAACCTCCAGTTGTTGACTTGCGCGTTAAGCTGCATCCTCCGTAGTCTGAATCCGTGAACTCCTCCAATTCCAGATTGCCCTCTGCGTGATACCAAAGTCCAAGCTTTGGTTTCGACTTGAGGTATCGTAGAATCCGCTTCACAGCTTTCATGTGCATCTCTTTTGGATTAGCTTGAAACCTAGCACAAATACAAACAGCAAACATTATATTAGGTCTAGAAGCAGTTAAATACATAAGTGACCCAATCATGGCCTGATATAACGTCGGATCCACATCAGTATCACTTTCTGTACCCGGTCCGAGATTGTGATTCACTTGAATCGGCGTGCTGAAGTGAGCTGTCAGCTTGGTTACTTCCATCCCAAAGGGCTCTAAGATGTCGTAGACATACTTCGTCTGATGAATAAACATGCCCTCCTTCCTCTGTTCGACTTGCAAACCCAGAAAGAAGTTTAACTCACTCATTGCACTCATCTCAAACTTTGACTTCATCACCTTTACAAAATCGGTGCACATCTGCTCGTCTGATGATCCAAAAATGATATCATCGACGTACACTTGTACCAAGATGAAATGTTCTCCTTTTCGCTTCACGAACAGTGTACTATCTATTCTCCCTCTTTCAAACCCGTTTTCTAAAAGATGGTTGGATAGAGTCTCGTACCACGCCCTCGGTGCTTGATGCAATCCATACAAAGCGTTATCTAACCGATATACTCTGTCTGGATATTTCGGATCTGTAAACCCGGGCGGCTGTTCCACATATACCAGTTCCTTCGCTTTCCCATAAAGGAAAGCACTCTTAACATCTAGCTGATAAACTTTAATACCTTTGTGTTAGGCACAAAAAGGCCTCAGTCAAACCTGTTCTACATCTGAGGGGGAGATTTATAATCAAACCTGTTGATACATTTGAAGTTTGAATTTAAGGCCTGTTATATGCCTTATTGAAACCTGAAAATAATTTGCAATATCAGTCTAAAGTTGTTCTATATGTTGTATGTGTTGCAACTAAGACAGTTTGTCCAAGCTGCTCTGTCTGCTGAACAGGCTGGACATAAACTGTCTACGCTGCTCTACACTGTTGAGCAGCTTGGGCATTTTTAAAGTGTTCGGTTCTTTGTGAACAGAACCTGTTCTTTGTGAACAGGCTAAACACTTTATGGAATATGTTTCCAAGTCATCATGTATTGTTTTTGACTACAAGATCAGTTTACAAAGTCGAAGACAAAGTGGAAAACAGAACTGCTCAGCCTGCCCACGCTGTTCTGTAACATGAAGACAAAAGGTTATTTGAAAAAGGATGACAGACCTTTTTCTTATATCAAAATAGGCCTTTACAAGGAAGAAAGACGCAAAGTTGACATTCCTAAATTAGTTAAAGGCAATGCAACAGTAGACAAAGTAAAAAGACAAAAGTTCTGCACATGTGAAGACAAGTCTGCTTTTCAGAAAAGTGCAGAAAAGGTTATGTTGTCTTTTCAACAAGACTTCTCCTTTTTCATTCCGTCCAATGAAGACGTTTCTCTTAGATCCTCTAAGTGAGTATAAAAGGAAGCTTCTAAGGACAGAAAGAAGTGTGAAGAAAGCTAAGTGCTGAAACCAAGAGTGAACATGCAAGTGTGATTTTCATGCATGCAAACCTGCTGTGTAAATCAGTATCTGTGTGTCTAAGCTGTTTTACATAAGCTGTTCCCTTAAGTCTTGTAAACACAGTGAGTGCTTCTTAGTGAGTGTATTCATTGTATACTAGTTTGAGTTTGTCTTAGACTAGTGAACATACTGTTGTATCTGTCATCTCAGCTTGAATTATTCCGCATTCAAGCTTGTTTGTAATTAACAAATTGTTGATAATACATACAAACATTGAGAAAAGAGTGTGTAGTTTTTAAATTGCTGTATTCACCCCCCCTCTACAGCTTATAACTATATACTTTGGGAACCTCTCGGGACCTACACTTTGAAGGAAGCAAAAGCCAGAAACAAACGAATTGCTTCCAACCTTGCCACTGGCGCGAACACTTCATTGTAATCGATTCCTTCCTCTTGGTTGAAACCCTTTACCACCAGTCTTGCTTTGTTGCGAGTGACTATACCCCGATCTTCTCTTTTGCACTTAAAAACCCATTTGGTTCCTATTGCTATTTCTCCTCGAGGTAACGGAACTAACTCCCACACTTCTAGTTTCCTAAACTGTGACAGTTCTTCCTGCATCGCTTCAACCCAAGAGTTGTCTTTTAGTGCCATTTGCACATTTTTCGACTCTACTTGCGAGATGAAACAAGAGTAGAGGCAGGTATGAAAGGCCTCAGAGTCATTTATCATCGACAACAACACTGTGTTGTTATTTAAACTACTCCTAGTCCTCACACCAGCATTAGGACTTCCTATGATACTTTCAATAGGATGATTCTTGTTGATCCTAGATGTCTGTATCTCGTCAACCCTCAGATTATCTCCCAAATTTGATCCTATCTCTCCTAACAGTGGGAACGACTTCAGACTCCACATTTCCTTCCTCATGGACACTGTCTTCAGCGTTAGAATTTGTTGTCTGATTTTCGTTTGTAGGCACTTCAGAATCATTTTCTTCCAGAGATCTATCTTCAGTTGATGTAGGCTCGGATGTTGATGGAAAGGTGGTCATCGGAAAACTTTGACCCTCGTCATTCAAATTCAATGACGACAAGTCTTGTTCGATTGTACCTGCATTTCCATCCACAGGAATGTTAAATGACTCAAACAATTTGTCATCATCAAATATCCATTCCGGACCAGTTTGGGGTTCATGTGTATAACTTGTGACTTCAACGCTATAAACAATCTCTACTTTACCATTTGATTTATTAAAAACCCTTTTATTTGGTGAGTTCGGCACATAACCTACGAAGTATCCTTCGTCAGCCTTTTCACCAAACTTTGGTTGTTGTTTTGTTTTCATTAAAGTACATGGTACCCCAAAAGGTTTGAAGCCAGTTAAATTTGGTGGCCTTTTATTCAAAACTTCATAACAGGTTTTGTTCAATGATTTGACAGTAAGGACTCGGTTTAAAACATGGCACGCGGTATTCACTGCCTCTCCCCAAAACATGGTAGGAAGCTTTAAATCCGATAGCATGGTCCTTGTTGCGTCAATCAATGTCCTGTTTTTCCGTTCGGCCACCCCATTTTGTTGTGGCTCATAAGGTGCACTAAATTGATGCACTATGCCCTTTGATAGGCAATATACACCAATAACAGTGTTTTTAAATTCTGTTCCGTTATCACTTCTAATCCGTTTAACTCTCGTCCCGTAAGAATTTTCCACTTGGTCTAAGAACTCGATGAGCTTGGCAACCGTCTCGTCCTTTGTACCTAAAAAGAAAACTCAAGAAAAACGTGAGTAATCTTCAGTAATAACTAAACAGTACCAACTACCACCTATACTCCTTTTGTTGATTGGTCCGAAGATATCCATATGCAACAAATCGAATGTGGCAGCGATTGAGTTCTGAGTCTTGGACTTGTGTGCCTTCTTGTGTTGTTTTCCTTTCTTGCACGGTAGACACTTATCCTCGAACTGAAAACTCTTCATAGGAACACCTTGCACCAGTCCATTTTTCGTAATGTAGTTCATCTTTCTCAGGTGCAAGTGTGCCATGCGTCTGTGCCATAAAACCGACTCAGTCTCTGAAGCTTTAGATAGCAGACAAATTGGACCCATCGAAGATTCCGACTTGTTCATGTCGAGCATGTACAGGTCATTCTTCCTTGGAGCCCTCATTAGTATCCACTCTTCAGGTACTTTGAACCCCGGTTTTAGCACTAACGCCTCAGTATCTGTGAATAGTACCGTGTTCTTCTTATCACAGATTTGAGATACACTAATGAGATTGTGAACCAGTTTATCAACGTGATAAACTTGATCCAATTTGATAGTGCCATTAGTGACCACTCCAGTACCGGTGATATTTCCTCCTTTATTGCCAGCGAATGATACAAATCCCCAATTCCCTCCCTTGAAGTCTGCAAGGTGACTTCTTTCCCCTGTCATGTGTCTGGAGCAACCACTGTCTACGAACCATTCGTTGTTTGGACCTGTAGTTATCTCCTGCACATGAAAGAAAATAGGTTAGTTATCACGGGGAACCCAAGCCATAACTGACTTGGTAATACCATTCTCGTCCACATACTTAAACTCTTTCAAATACCCATCTCTCCGTTCAGGTGACTTGGGTTTTTGAATTGGAGTCTGTTGTGGTGCAGAGTGATTTAAGTTCACTCTCGGCCTTTGAGTAGGCATTTGCTGTGGAGCTCTCGAATAGTTACGATCATAATGCATTTCCGACTAATATCCCTGAGCTCTACCTGGTGTTTGATGTCTTACAGGAGTATGTGACCTAACCGGAGTATAAGCTCTGCTAGGTGTGGTACTCCTATAATTATATTGAGGTCCTGACCTAGATTGATTAATGACTCTATTTGGTGAATTAGTCCTAATCACTTCTTTTGGTCGACCTGACACAGGTGTTTGTTTCACAGCAGATTTTGGTGCAGCTTGCACAGTTTTCTCGATATTACAGAGAACTACTAGTCCTTGCAACACTTAGAGAAGGCTTAAGTTGTTCTGGCTTTCCAGTCTTAGGTGTAGTATCTACTTTCCTATGTGGACAGCTAGAAGCAACATGCCCCCTTTCGTGACATCTAAAGCAAGACATTTTGTCAATTGACTTTTTGTGTGTGCCCTTTGACTTAGGTGTCTCACTAGTGTCTGGCTCTTTTGTTTCAACTATAGCGACTGGTTCATCCTCCTGATCATTAAAGTCAATTTTGTGTTGTCCTACAGGTTTATCACTAGAGGATGGCACAAATTTAACTTTCTTAATCTTGATATTATTATCAGCCACCTTAGTTTCATTTTCCTTAGCAATTTCAGACACTGGTTCCTGTATTTCCTCTGATTCAACGGATTTATCAGTTTTCTCCTAAGGTTGAGGTACATAATTTTCATTAAAAGGTGGAGGACTCTCATGATACCCTAGACCTACAGGCTTCTTAGACTGACGTTGTCCATCTAAGATTTTCCCTAGGTTAAGTGATGAGTTCCTAAACTTTTCAAGTTTACTGTTGACCTCAGCTACCTTTACCTTAGATTCTGCTAGCTCTACCTCTTTGGTTTTAAGCTCCTTGGTCAATGCCTCAACATGTTCATACATCAGTTTTAACCTAACACACTGTTCGCTCAGTTTGTCCTTTAGAACTACAACATCTTGCGCATCTGCCTTAAGCTTATCCCTAAGATCTTGCTTTATAACTATTAGGCTAGCATTATCTGATTTTAACGATTCATTTTGAGCAGATATGGTTTGATGTGATTCCAGTACTAAATTTAACCTATCATTAGATGTAGCACATAAAACACATAAATCATGGAAAAGAGAAAAATTCAGAGTTACCTTGGCATGATGTGGTTCCACGTTGGCCATCTGTGCGGCAAACTCAAGAATTGTCTGATCAGCTGACTTTTCTACCCACATTGGACTGTTTTCATTCTGATTACTGTCCCCTGTGATTTTCTCTGCTCCACCACTTCTAGTCTCAGTCACTTCAGCCATAAAGGCTCTAGCATTCGATTCTGGATGTGTACTCCAGTCATAAGTTCCATCTAGTTGTCTGTCTGATGTGACATTGGATAACAGACCAGCTATATTTGCCTCACAGGTTGAACTAGTCGGTAGATATCGCCCTTGCGATTGATTCTGATACTGTCCCTGGTAGTTCTCTACTTTCGGTCTCTGACACTCTCTAGCGAAGTGTCCTAACCCCTGACAATTGTAACACTTAACCTTGGACTTATCAAATCCAATCTTATTGTTACTAACGTTCAGATTCCTTCCCGTTCTTTTGATGAACCTTTTAACTCTCTGAGTTACCATGGCCAGTTGCCATTGCAGATCCATCTCTTCTATATCATCATGGGTCTACCTGATCGTAATCCTCATCCCAAAGCGCAGGATCGTTGATTTTTCCCTGAACGCAATTGCCGTAAGCGGCCACGAATGAAGCCAACAGATTCAGATGGTCTTCAGCAGATTTTGCGCTCATAGGCATCTTTGAATACCCTTGAGATGTAGATGCCGGAGTAGCCTGATGCTGCTTTTCTTCTTGTCTAGCAAACCCTAAGAAAGCCCTACTTACTGAGTCTTCTGTTTCAGCCGGTGGCGATGTTTCTCCTAAAAAGAAAGTTGTAGCCATCTTCAATTCAGTTGCTGCTGAAGAATTTGATTTCCCAAAGTACATAGCAGGATCTTGAACTTGGTCATAATCCGTTTCCTTCTTTAGCAACTCAAAGTTATATGCCCTCAGCGTTCCTATAACATTATCTAGAGTCAGAGTATAGAACTTGTCTTCATCATGCTTTATCAACGCACATACATCTCCCATTTGGCCGGTAAAGCATCCAGAATCTTGTTGATCTTCTCTGTTTCACAATACTCCACATCATGGCTGTCTAACTCAGTCAATAGATGATAAAATCTGGTAATAGTCTCATCCAGCTTTTCATTCTTCAATGCTTTGAAGATGGCGAACTGCTGCTTGAGCATTTCCATTCTGTTCTTTCTGACCCTCGGGTTACCTTCACACCGTTTCTCTAACGCATCCCACAGCTCTTTTGTTGTCTTCTGATTACGGAAGGTGTGCAATATCTCCTGAGGTAACGCCATTCTAATGATAGCGAAGGCACGGTTCTCGGCTTCATACAGCCTTTTATCGTCATCCTTCATCTTTGAATAAGGCACAACCTTTTGTCTTCCTTCAACCTCAGCTGTAGGTGGAATGTATCCTTCGTCGATACAAATCCACATTCGCATATCATTAAACCTTGTGAAGTCGGCAAACCTATCCTTCCACCAGTAATAGTCCTCTATTTTCATGAATTTGGTGGAGAATTCGCTTTTCCAACCTCGTGATCCATCTCAATGAACCTCTGTAGACTTGTCATTGTTTCAAATGTTTTTGAATTCAAACTTAATTAATTTAATTCGAAATTAATTTAAAGTAATTCTTTCGAATTTGAATAAATTCGAATTTAATTAATTTTAAACTGGTTTGGAACTAAATTCGAAATTAAGTTTGAAGTCCAAGTATATTCGAAATTAAAGACAATAAGGTCCTCTTAAACTCGAAAACCCAACTAAATTCGAAGGTCCAAATTCGATCTTAGACTAAAATCGAAAGCAAGCAAATTCGAAGAGGCCAATTTCGAATTAAACCCTAAGGAACCTCGAAAGGAGCGTATTTTGGACAAACTCGAAAATTTAGAAAACCCTAATACCCCCTTAATAAACTCGAGCGCCGCAAATTCGAAAAACGGCTAATACTTCAAGTTTTTCAAGTTTTGCAGATTAAACCAATATTTTTAAGAGTAAAAATACTGATTTCGATCAAAAACTTGAACGACAACAAAGTATTTCCCGAAATCTGATTTGATAAGCTCGAAAAACCTCCAAAATCGTGATATTAACCGTCCAAAACGTCAAGAAACCTAGGATGTTGCTTATGAACACGAAGAACACCAAGAACACCCCAATGGCTCTGATACCACTTGTAAGGTCTTGGACTCACGGATCTATCTAGACGCAACACCGTCCAACGAGTGCGGAATCCTCGTTAGCGGCTTGACGGTAAGATCACACGCACGAAACACGGAGACTACCACGGCGTTATACGAACGACTACGAATGTACCTACACGATGATTCTCTATGAAAACACTCTCTGAATACTAGTAAACTCGAGATCGCCTTTGCTTAATCACTCTCTAAAATTCTGCAAAAGCCTAATAATTATTCGAGTTAATCCTTAATTATACTGACAGATTCGAGTTTGTCTTAGGACAAATTCGAATCAGGCCCAAGGCCCATTCGAATTTGTCCTCAAAGACACTTTCGAATTTACCTTAAGCACAAATTCGAATTTAGATCAAATTCGAATTTCACTATCAAACTTATGTTTGATTTTCTGTTTAACTTATGTTTGAATATATCTTTGAGTTTTATGTTTGAACTTCTTGTAATACGTTACACTAAGTTTAAACATACAAACAATAAATATCAAACACACATAATCAGATATATCGAACACTAGTCAATATTCAATATTACGTAACTTCACTTTCACAAAATGTTAACTATACTTAGACTGTTATCGTCACACAGAATGTACCAACAGTAAATTTGGAAAATGAATTAAAAAAATGGAATAAGTATAATTATTGATTTTAATTAAGGGTATAAGAGACATTTCATAAATAATTATGAGTTGTCATTAATCTGGACCATTGATTTCTTTCCATCTAGTAGTCCAGAAACTCCAAATGGTTTTCTTATCTATCTATCTATATAATATAATAAAGCAAAACAGTTAGTGCCACGTGGCGTTTCAACAATGCACGAAATTTTCATTTTCCCGCCTCTTTTTCCTAATTTAATACCTTAACTTAATTACATTAAAAGTTGATTTAAATTTTTTTTATTAATGAACTAATAATAAATTGGATATCACAATATATTTACCTAAAATAAATATCTCTTATTATTATTATCCATAATAATCATAATTAAATCCAAATGTAGAAATTTGGATAAACTTTTATGTTAATTATTTTGCTGACAATATTTAAAATTTAAGCAGATAACTAAAGTTTAGAATTAGATGATAAACTTCAAATGTGAACATGATAAATTTTGATTATTGATTTTCAGAGATACTTATCTATAATTTTAAATTTAATTTTATCATTTGCAAAATATATATATATACTTATTCACGGAATGAAAGTTTTTTATTTCTCACATTATTTGTATCTGTAAATATTATTAAAAGAGTAAATATATTCATTTTTCATGAAGCCGTGTGGCATAACCATGAGTTGACAAATAACATTAAGAGTTTTTAAAAATAACAAATAATATTTAAACTATATCAATCCAAATATAATATAATCTATTTTTAAATTTAATTCGAATCAAATCCAATAAAATTTAATACTCTAAAAACTTATTAATTATAATATAATAAAAATTTATAAGAATATATAAAATAGGGTAAATTACAAGTTTCGTGTCTGTGGTTTATTAGAAATTATGGATTGGATCCTTTAACTTTAAAAATTACACTGACAGTCCTTGTGTTTGAAGTTTTGTTACGGATATTGTCTTTTGACCATTTAAAATGACCATTTTACCCTTAGTTGTTTAATAATTATTATTAATGTTGTTTTATTGATATTTCTATTATTGTTATAGACTAATCTAAAAAATTAAAAATACAAGTAAAATTAATTTAATATAAAAGACATAAATTTGAATAATAAAATATTAATAAAGACAAATGCATAATAATAATTATTATTAAAAAACTAAAAAATAATGTTTTGAGTTTATATTTATACTTTAAAAAAAGGTAAACCCTTTTTAAATCAAAAAATAAATGTAAACATTGTCGAAAATTATTAAAAACTTTTTTGATGTTTTCAAAATTACTACATAAACATTTTTTTGACACTTTCAATAAACGTCTAAAAACATTTGTATAGATTAAATATTTTAAAAACTTAAAACAAATTTGAAAAACTTTAATTGTAATGAAAAGTTTAATTTTTTTAAAAAGTTATTTTTTAAAATGTTTTTAGAAAAATTATAGAAAACTATCAAAAAACTTCAAAAACATCATATTTATTTATTGTTCATAAAAAATGTTTAATTTATTTTGTTTTATTATTCATGAAAACGTTTAATTTTTTCAATAAAAAATCAAAAAGGAATCCTAAAGTTAGGAGATTATTTTATTTTTAGTTTTTAATTATCAAAATGATGAAATAATAATTTTATACGTTTTTATAGATATTTTAATCATTATTAAAAATCATTTAACGTAAAAAGGATAAAAAATGAGTACTTATTAAAAATAATTTATTTTATGATTTTCAAAAGTTTTACATTTTATTTTAAAAAATCTAAACTAAAAACGTTAAATTTTAGTTTTTAATTGATAATAATAACTTTTTCGTATGTCTTTAAAAATATTTTATAATTCAATTTCATGTGTTCTACACTAAATTAATTTTACTGATCTTTAAAAATATTTTGAATTATTTTATAATAATAAAAATACTAATAATAACAAAATTAATAATCATTGTTAAACTAGTAAGGGTAAAATAGTCATTTGATATGGCCGAAAGGCCATATCTGTAACAAAACTTGTAAGGTCTACCACTACGAGATCTATCTAGACGCGGAACCGTCAACGAGTGCGGAATCCTCGTTAACGGGTAGACGGTAACAACTCTCAATCAGAAACACGGAGACTATCAGAAGCTGCACGAACGACACATGAACGCACCTACGAACTGATTCTCTCCGAAACGGCACTAACACTGATGATAAACTCGAAATCGCTTAATGCTTAATCACTCTCGAATTCTGCAAAAAGTCTAATAATATTTCGAGTCTATCCCTAATTATAGAGGCTAATTCGAGTCTGACATGGGCCAAAATCGAATCTGGCCCAAAGCCCATTCGAGTTTGTCCCATCTGACATTCTCGAATCTGCCTAAGAGGTCACATTCGAATCTACCAAGAGACTCATTCGAATCTAACCAGATTCGAATCCTAGTCCTTAGATAATTCGAATTTACCTTCTCACATAATTAACTAAGTATTGAAACTTATGTTTTTACATTATGATTGATTTTATCTTTGATCTTTTATGTTTGAACTTCTTGTAATATGTTACATTAAGTTCAAACACACAAACAATAATAAATAACAACCATATATAAACATATATATCTAACACTTGCTAAATCACTATGTTGGATCACTTAGACTGCTATCGTCACACAGGGTGTACCAACAGACTCCCCCTTGACGATAGCTTCTAGTAATTCACACATTTGATTAAGTACTTTGTTTATTATTTATTCAAACTACTTCCAGCATACAAGCCCTTTTCAACACATACTTTAACTACATTCTCATATTTCCTAGCCTCACCATCCATATGAGTGTCACTTGAAATCTTATGAGCATGCAAAATTTGAAGATCATCTCGAGAAAGGTTTACCAGATGAAGAGGATCATAGATTCTAAGAATCACCTATTCTTCAAAATCTTGCATCACCGCTTCTCCAGTTTCACTCTCAACGTACCACCAGTTCAGATTCTTCAGGACGTTCTGTGGCATAGGCTTGAGCGGCACCTTTCTTATACATCTTACAGGTTTGTATTGAATCTTCATCCAAGGACGCCCAGTTAGAGGATCAATTTGAGAAGGATCCTCTACTCTTTTTCCTATCCTTGGATTTAGGCGTTCAAACTTCCTTGATCTTCCCTCTTTCCTTATGATTCTGGCAATTATATCTGCGTAGGGATCATTGCCAATATTGATCAGGTCTTTCCATGCTAACGCCTTGATCTCAATCTTTGGCAGTGAATTGAATACTTTCAGAGTTCGCCTCAGGTACTGGAGCCCATCTTTTCTCTTGACTATGAGTAGCTCCGGTTCTCGATCAAAGAACCAGCTTAATATGCTTTCTGATAGTTTTCCAGTCCCCGACACTCTCATCTTCTCTTTCAGCTCTAATTTTTTCTGCTCAGCCCTGAACCACAACTTTCTTTTCTCTTCATTCGTTAACTCTCTGACAGGTTCCTCTACTGATGGCTCAACATTTAAAGCAGCATTCATCACTTCTATGTTAACAACATCGTTTCCTTCTATCACATATGTATCAGTGAGAGGATTTTGCTGAACGATGATTTCATCAGCTTCATCGTCTTCGTCTACACACACCTCATCATCTGATTTCCAATCAACAATGTCTTCAGGGACAAATTCTCCCTCTTCTAGTTCATCCATGTCCTCTTCAAAGTCAAATCCCAAGTCCATTGGGTCGTCATTTATATCCATGAGAGCATCAATCATCTCACTTATCTCAAAATCCGTAGGTTTAGACGAGCAGGCCTCTCCTACTTCACCTCCCAACTGACTTGGCTCCCCTTGAGATTGAGCAGCCTGAGCAGCAGAAAAATCTACTGGCTCATTCTGTCTTTGAGAGCTGGGATCATTGCTTTGGTCTTCTTCATCATTTTCATCATCCTTCCCGCGCACTTCTTGTTCTCGGCACGATGTCTCCCCCTGAGCCTGTAAATTTTTCATTAATTGCTCAACTAGGGAGCGCATCGTCCTTAACTCAGCTGCTTGATCAGCTACAAATGTTTTTAACTCTAAATTCTCTTCCTGAACCTTTTCCACTATCCTTTTTAGATCGGCATTCTCGTTGTCAAGATTTGCATTATGAGTCTGAATTTCACCGATTGCCTTTGTTAGGCCTAAGATTTGGACATTTTGGAAGTCAACTCGAGCTTTAAGCTGCAGAAATCTTTGATTGTCGGCGTATGTGGATGAGGTTGATGGGATGGATTGAATTGGAGATGGAATGATCGGCGATGGGATGTATGGTTCATCATGAGGTGGTGATGGTGGAATGGGGGTTTGAGGTTCCTGATGTTGAGGAGTTTGAGTTTGAGGATTTTCTGGTTGTTCTGATGAAGCTGAAGACGATCCTTGCATAAATCTGTGACGCTTGGCCCGTTGCCTTGTCACTAACGGTGCAACCTCTTCTTCTTCAAAATCGGATTCATCAGACTCTCTTGTTGCTCGCCTCCTTGAAGCTTCTTCCGATATTATTAACCTTGATCCATACGTTCCCATTTGAACAGGAGATTCTGTAGATACGGACTCTGGAGCTTCAACCTCTATCTCCTCCATTTCTTCTGATTCAGTGGCAGATGATGACTCATCATTACCAGTCTGCTCTGGTACATATTCTTCAACATCCCGAAGCACATCTTCTTCTCCCTCTGGAGGCTCAAGCAATTCTCCCACCAATGCTGCAGATATTTCTTCATTAGCATGAGGACCTGCTTCCCAAATTTCATGTAACGTCTGACACAACTGATCAGATTCACTTGGAATATTCGAAGGGCCCTCCTCTTGTATCTCTGGTTGTTGACTTGTGGAAGGCCTTGATGCCTGAGTCTGACTCGCAGTAGCTCTTTGTCTTCGCCTTTGTTGTTGTGCTCGCGGTGGCTGTGGTTGTTGTTGTTGTTGTTGCGGTGGCTGTCTAGCTTGAACTTCCACTTCTCCTGCCCAGTTGGCAGTATCTGGTGCTTCAAAATTCCTATCCAAAACAGCTCCAAACAACGGTCGCTCGACCGGAACCGCCAACTTTCCTCTGTGTGAGGAGCAATCAGCAAAAATTCTTTTATCCATCACCGCTACGCTTTGGATCTCATTCAGCTGCGGTAAATTCGGCAAGAAATGCCTGATGAGCATCATTATGAACCGAGGATATAAGAGAAATTGTTGATGCTCTGGAGCCGTGATTTGATGAACGAACTCCGAGAAAAACATTTCCGAAAAGCTAAAAGGCCGATTATATACTAAGGCGATCATCCCAAATTGGATCTTCGAGACGATATAGTCAAAACCGGCTTTCTTGGCTGCAAAGCAAACCATGAAAGCATGAGCCAAAAATCTCCATTGGCCAATAAGCCTGCTCTTCATATAAGATGTCTTCGTCACATCTAAACTATAACCCATTCTCTGAAAAGCCGCTTGCCTAATACTTAGAGGAAAATCAAGGCCCAGACTCTTCTTCCTGAGAGCCTAGCTGCAAAACTTGACGCAGCATATCGGCAGAAAACACCAACGGTTGCCCTGCGATCCTTGTTCTCAGCACTGTCGGGGTGACAGAGCAGTCCACCTGAAGATGATCATAGAACTGGCGAACATAGGGAATAACAATCTGAATATTGTGAGACAATGCAAAAGCAATCCTAGATTCTACAAGGAAATCCATCATTTGACGAAAACCCTGCGCCTCAGGGATATGATGGTCGGGGGGAATGACCATATTGTGCTTGGGCACAAATACTCGAACAGCCATATCCGCACAATAGATAAACTATTAAGATTAATAAAAATCAATAAACTTGCCAAAATTCAAATTTGTTTTATTTTGAACTTGATTAAGTACAAAATCCAACATAAAAGAATTTCTACAAGTTTAGTAAAATTTAAATTAAATAATTCAAAGAAAATAACAGATTCGAATTGACAGATTCGAATAAACCCAATTTCGAGTTTGATGACAGATTCGAATGTAATGGTCTTCTTGAGTTTGTCAGTAAACTCGAGAAAGTTCATGATCAGATTCGAACAGTCGTCGTCCAACTCTTCAACAAATCCATTGATTTTTAACATTTTGAACTTAGAAAATCACATACATTAGTCCAACTAGGTTCTAATCACTGATTTTTGCATTTAATTTGACTATTTACTGGTCCAAACTTTGTAATTTTGAAAAACACGACTTAGACCCATAAACCTTCAAAAATCGATGATTTTGGCTTAAATGGTGTATAAAACTACATGAATCTTGTACAACCCAGTTGTTTGTACCTAGAAGTATCATTAGAATCGAACACTTTAACAAGAAACTCGACAAATTGTCGTTTTTGTGAAAAACGGTAGATTCGAGGAAGTAGATTCGAAGTCGCCAAATAGATTCGAGAGGGTAGATTCGAAAACAGATAGTAGTAATGACAGTTACTGTTACCTATTTATAACACCTACCTTCGAATCTATGGCCAAAGTCGAATCTACTGACAGATTCGACACCACCCAATTTCGAGTTTGTCCTAAACTCGAATTACACCAAACACTTAGAAAAATTTCGAAAATTTTGAAATAACTTCAACTTTTTCAACCTTTTCAACAGTATTGTGTAACGAGATAAACTATGCCAAATCTTTTATCCTAAGCACAAGATATTTCACGCAGTGTTTATTTTATCCAACTATGAATGCACCCTCAGTAATTTTTGACATTTTTCCTAAGTAAAAATTAAAATAAAATAAAATAAGATAAAATAAACTAAGATAAAATAAAATAAAATAAAAACTAAGTAAAAATAAAATTTTAAAATTTTGACCAAAAAATTTAACTTAAACTTAAGCTATACTTATTAAAATTTACAATCTAAGCTAAACGGTAAACAAAATATTTTTGATGAGTATAGACAAAGAAAGGTTCAATCAGATAGCGATGTCAGAGACTCACTTTCAGTACTTAAACTTTCACACTTAGGAATTTTTTATTCCTTTGATTGTTTGTCGTGAAATACCCATTTAGCCGATTGTTGGTATTTACCCCTTTAAACATTCTACATTTCGGAATATCTCTTGGCATTTTTATTTATCATGAATTTATCATACGTGACTCAGACATAGACATACTTTTATGATCAAGGCATACAGACAAAGATTCTAACTTGTTGGTATTTGCAAACTTTCTTTAAAAGACAAACATCGGACACAGGTCTGTATTTTCATACAACAAAGTGTCTTAGTTTGACTTAAAGTTTATTGATAAAGCTAGCAAGACAGCGGTGACAGGTCTGTACCGACATACAACAAAGCGACGTATCTTGCTAACCCGAATCTAAACAGAGGCAACAGGTCTGTACGTACGTACAACAGAGTTACATGTTTTCGACTCTCAATTTTGTATGATTTGTCTATTCTTTCAATTTTAAGATGTATTTGATGTTGCCATACATCCCCAGAAAGTTTGCAAACCTCATTTAGACTCAAAGTTTGTATGTCTTGTACATAAAAATTAAGACCGACTGGTCGTACATCTAAGTTAGTGACACGTTTGACTTTTTCTTGAATATTTTATTTGCCTTGAGACTCCCTATATGTATTATGCCTACCAACACATCAAACTAAAATAAAGTATAACACTTAGAATTTTAGTTGCATTATGTGTGAAAGCCTAAACACTTAGAGTTTGTAACGACTATGCTAATTTTCGTCACTTTGAACCTATGCTTCTAAGACTTAACTCCTTTTTCTGATATTCTCTTTTTTTGTATTTTTATGATTTTCTCTTTTTTTTTTCTTTTTTTTTTTGTTTTTCATAAGAGATAGCAATAAACTAAGATAACCTACTAACACACCAAACTATTGTAAGGTCTACCACTAAGAAATCTATCTAGACGCGGAACCGTCAACGAGTGCGGAATCCTCGTTAACGGGTAGACGGTAACAACTCTCAATCAGAAACACGGAGACTATCAAAAGCTGCACGAACGACACACGAACGCACCTATGAACTGATTCTCTCCGAAACGGCACTAACACTGATGATAAACTCGAAATCGCTTAATGCTTAATCACTCTCGAATTCTGCAAAAAGTCTAATAATATTTCGAGTCTATCCCTAATTATAGAGGCTAATTCGAGTCTGACATAGGCCAAACTCGAATCCAGCCCAAAACCCATTCGAGTTTGTCCCATCTGACATTCTCGAATCTGCCTAAGAGGTCACATTCGAATCTACCAAGAGACTCATTCGAATCTAACCAGATTCGAATCCTAGTCCTTAGATAATTCGAATTTACCTTCTCACATAATTAACTAAGTATTGAAACTTATGTTTTTACATTATGATTGATTTTATCTTTGATCTTTTATGTTTGAACTTCTTGTAATATGTTATATTAAGTTCAAACACACAAACAATAATAAATAACAACCATATATAAACATATATATCTAACACTTGCTAAATCACTATGTTGGATCACTTAGACTGCTATCATCACACAGGGTGTACCAACAAAACTTTAACCACAAGGACTGAGAGTGTAATTTTTAAAGTTAAAGGACTCAATCCATAATTTCTAATAAAACATAGGGACGAAATTTGTAATTTACCCTAAAAAATAATTACTATTCATATATATACAAAATATAAAAAATTAATAGGTCATGATAAAAAATATTATCATTCTTGAAAGAAAATATTTAACGTTACCTTTTAGATTATTATATTATATACAAAAACAATGTATTATAAATATCCGTGTAATATCTGCGGGTAAATAAACTAGTTTTATATAGTATAGATTTATACAATCTATAACTTGAATGATAATGAATAGTGACGTAACACTAAAAGCCACAAATTTTTGTCATTTACCCTTAAAAAAACCAGAAAACCCTTGAACCTTTCCTCTCCTTCACGCGGCTCCTTCGCCGGCTCCTCCTTCACGCCGCCTTTACCTCCCTTGTTCACGCCGCCGCCGCCATCTCCATCTCGCTCCTTCACACCGCCGGCATCGCAACCGTCTCTCTCCTTCACGACACCGGTACCCCTGCTCCTCTGCCGCCGCTGCCGCTGGTTCCCTTTCCCTGCTGCCGCCGCCGTCTCACCACTGCTGAAATCACCGTCGTCTCACTACTGCTTGGGCCTCTGTAACAGAAGACAGGAATGTATTTTCTAGGGTTATTTTCTGGGTTTTTTTTCCCAAAAGTACATTTCATTGCTTATTAGGTATTATTCTGAAAGGACATGTTAAAGAGTTGTCTAGGATGTAGTTAAGAATTATATAACCAATATGGAATTGGAACCCTTGAGACAGAGTATGCATTAAATTAACCAATGCTGTAGTGTATTTACAGAACTTGAAGTAACCAGAAAGGATGAGAAAAGGCAAACATTTACTTATTTTCATCTAGTGCAATTTCACATACTAACAACCCAAGCTAAGTGTTTAATTATGTTTCTGTTTCTATTTTGTAGCTATAAACTATGTAGCAGCTTCAGTACTCTCAAGTACTTTCACAAGAGGGCGATGCTTATAACTCCTTTTGCCAGGTGCTTCCTCCAAGTGCCTCTCTTGTGATCTTTTCCTTTTCTTCGATAAATTTTGGCCACTACTGGGAGTTATATTTTCTGGTGTAAGACCATTAAAATCAGCATGAATACCATCATCAGGAGCACGCGTATGAGAACCATTTGAATCAGGCAAGGAAGAAAGTTTATACCTAGAAAGAACAAGACCAATGCTAAGGTCTTGCAAACCTCTCATTCTAGGACGTACATACGAGTTTTTACCATCTACACCTTCAACTCTCTGTGCTTGCAAAGAATGACCCTTTCTCTTGTCCTCAGGGGACGGCGGATCCATTTTTGAGGCCGCATATTTTGCGATGTCAAATGAGAACTCTGGAGGTGCTGTTGTGTCTTTTCCTACACCTTGCAATAGTTTGGTGTTCAAACCATTAGAAGAGACACCTACTTTTCCATATTTCTTTTCCAACATTTGTTTCTCAAGCTCAAGTGCATGAAGAATAGCATCTTCCCTGCGTGCATATTTCTCTCTTTTCTTTGGAGGCATTCCTTGTATAGCCTCAGCCCTCTCGATGGAATCATCAAACTCACCACAGCGAAATGCTTTTACACATTACAATTGTCTCCTCCTTTATCGATTTTCTGATTTTTTCCTAAATTTTTCATCTCAGTGATATTCAGTTATTCACCAAGGCAACCTCCCATGTTATGCTTCTTGTGTCTTCCATTTTAAGCTGATAAGATCCATATTAGCTGATTATGTTCTGCATATTATATTTAAAATATAATTGTTCAAATTGCCATTTTAATTGATCATGTTCATATTTGTTGCAGTTTGTTCTTCTTTATATTAATGAGGGTTGTGATCCTGTCAACAAATTTTATTACTGTGATATCTCTACTCTGCCTGGTGGGATTAAAGGGTGTAAAGACAAGAAATGCCTTCCTTTTTTAAGCTTACTGATAATTTTGAAGCATTGTATCATGCCATTTCAACTCGAAAGCACCGGCTCCAACTAGAAAAATGTTTGGTAAACCAAATTCTATAATGGACTAGTTATTCGATTGAACTTTTTGTTGACAGTTTATTCACGTTGTGCTAGCATTAGTCCCATTAATTAGTTTCTCTTATTTGTTTCATGTTGTTCATAGTCTAGTGATACTGATGTGGATCCGACTTTATATCGGGCCATGATCGGGTCACTCAAGTATTTAACTACTTCTAGACCTGACATTATGTTTGTTGTGTGTATTTGTGCTAGGTTTCAAGCAAATCCAAAGGAGATGCATATGAAAGCCGTTAAGCGAATTCTGAGATACTTGAAGTCGAAACCGAAGCTGGGACTTTGGTATCATGCTGATGGAGATCTGGAATTAGAGGCATACACGGACTTTGACTATGGTGGTTGTAGTTTGAACCGGAAATCAACAACTGGATGTTGTCAGTTCCTTGGAGGGAGGCTCTGTAAGGTCTGCTCTCTACAGATCCTATCTTGACGTGACACCTTCCAACGAGTGCGGAATCCTCGTTAGTGGCTTGTTGGATAGACCACGCACACCGAAACATGGAGACTAGCACGGTGATAGACGAACAACGGATCGTCCCAACACGATGATTCTCTCCAAATGAAACTCTCTTATTGCTAGCAAGTTCAAGATCGCCCTTTTGCTTAATCGCTCTCAAAATCTACAAAATTCCAATAATTAATCTAATTAACCCTTAATTATACTGCCCAGTTCGAGTTTGTCTAGGACAAGTTCGAACTTGGCCCAAGGCCTTTTTCGAACTTGTCCTCTTAAGAAATTTGAACCTGCCTTCAAACTTATGTTTGAACTTATGTTTTAACTTATGTTTGAACTTTTCCTTGAACATATGTTTGAACTCATTGTAATACATTACACCAAGTTCAAACATATATACAATCAATATCAAACATATATAAACAAACAAATAACAAACATATAACAAATACTTGTTAATGTATAATAATAGTCAAATAGACTTTAACAAAATATGTCTATACTTAGACTGCTATCGTCACCCAGGGTGCACTAACAGACTCCCCCTTGATGATAGCTTCTAACTATTAATATTTTGCCTATGTACTCGAACTATATATGCTACTACCTGCATACAATCCTAAATCTATACATACTCTAACTATCTTTTGGAATTTCCTAGCCTCAGATCTCCAGCCTTCATGGAAGAAGATAGGCTGATCGTGTAGCTTTCGCAGGTCATCCTTAGATAGATTTATTAGGTGCAACGGATCGTATACTCTCAAAATTACTTTGTCTTCTGTATCCTTCATTATTGCTTCAGCTGTTTCATTTTCTATGTACCACCACTTCATGTTTCTGAGAACATCTTGTGGCATAGACTTCAATGGCACCTTCTTCAAACATCTGACGGGTTTGTACACCATTTTAGCCCATGGTCTTCCCGTGTGAGGATCTATTCTAGACTCATCCTCAACTCTTCTGCCTGACCTCGGCTTGAGTCTCTCGAACTTTCCTGATCTGCCCTCTTTTCTGATTATCTTTGCAATAACTTCAGCATAAGGGTCGTCACCGATGTTTGTCAACTCTTTCCAGGCTAACTCCTTCACTTCTACCTTTGGCAATGTGTTAAACACTTTGAGCGTTCGCCTCAGGTATTGGAGTCTGTCCCTTCTCTTTAATATAAATAGCTGCAGATCCCTGTCAAAGAACCAACTAATAATTCCACCTGATAGGTTCTTTCTCAGCTTCTTCCATTTCTGAATCTTCTACGGAGGCCAACTTAATCTCATCAATATCAATCACATTTTGATCATTATGCACATACTGCTCAGTGATAGGCTGTGAATGAATGATCACTTCATCAACATTGTCATCTTCGTCTTCCACCGCCTCCTCATCAGATTTCCAATCAACTATGTCTTCAGGTACAAACTCCCCTTCCTCCAAATCTTCAACATCATCTTCAAAATCAAACACTATTTCTTCTTCCTCAATATCCATCCGAGCATCTATCATCTCGCTCTCGATGGTCTTAGAAGCTTCACCTTCAGCTCCTTCCATTGCAGTAGACTGACTTGGCTCCCACTGAATTGTTGCATGCTGAGCAGTCGGAAAATCTGCTAATTCACTTTCTTTTCTAGCCTCGGGATCATTGTCGTCATCATCATCTCTCCTTATCGCTTCAGCTTCTTTGCAGCTTGTCTCCCCCTGAGCTTGAAGATTTTTCATTAACTGCTCGAGGAGGGACTTCATTATCTTAATCTCAGAAGCTTGATCAGCAACATGTGATTTCAGTTCAGCATTCTCCTGATCAAGTCTGGCGTTATGCGCTTGAAGTTCGTTGACTGCTTTGGTAAGCTGGAAGATTTGGACTGTTTGGAAATCCACTTTGCTCCTCAGCTCTCTAAAACGCTGACTCTTAGTGAATGTGGACGATGTGGATGGAATTGATGTAATTGGTGATGGCGTGATGGATGGTTGAACAGCTGGAATCTCAGGCTCTGGAGCAGAAGCGGATGAAGCTCCCTGCATAAAACGATGTCGCTTCGCCCTCTGCCTAGGGACGAGAGGAGTTGGATCTTCTGCCTCAAAATCATAATCATCATTATCTGATTCTCTAGCCACTCTCTTTCCTTCCTCTGTTGCGTTGACCATGATTCTGGATCCTATCTGCCAATTCGGACAGATGGATCAACTCGCTCTATCTCTACTTCCTGTACTTCAACTTCTTCCACTTCTTCCGACTCAGACTCAGAGGTGGTCATAGCTTGACCTTCTACCTCAGCCTGTTCTTCTGCTTCTTCTCCTAGGACCTCAAAGTTCATTTCATCACCCTGTTGTGTCTGATATTCATCTATGTCTCTAAAAAGATCATTGAAATCAGCTGGAGGCTCCAAAATGTTATCAATTAGCTCAGCGGAACATCTTGCTGTGCCTGAGTACCATGAGCCCATATTTCCTCTAGAGTCTCTACTATAGGATCGACTTCTGGTGCCACGCCTGAAAGGCCCGCAGCGTCCGACGACGGACCTGCTGCCGTTGATTCTTGCATTCTACTTGAAGATGGCCTGGATGCCTGAGTTTGACTCGTTGTAGCTCTTTGTCTCCTTCTTGGTTGTGGTGGAGGTCGTTGCTGTTGCTGAGGCTGTTGCAGAGGCTGTTGATGCATTGGCTGCGACTGAGGCCCTTCTCCAGCCTAGTTCTCCCCTTCTGGGGCCACAAAATCTGGATCTACCACTGCACCAAAGAGAGGTGCATCAAGTGGTCTGACCTACTTAGCCCTGCGGGCATTGTGCGACTGGCAGTCAGCAAAAATGCATTTATCTATAACCGCCACACTTTGAATATCTGGAAGTTGTGGCAGATTTGGCAAAAAAATGACGAATCAGCATCATCACAAAGCGCGGATACATCAAAAATCTTTCGCGCGCTGGAGCTGTTATCTGATGGACAAACTCCGCAAAGAACATTTCCGAGTAGCTGAAGCCTTTATTATAAACCAAGGCAATCATGTCCGACTGCATCTTGGAAACAATATAATCGGAAACCCGCGTTTTTCGGTGCAAAGCACACCATAATCACGTGCACCAAATACCTCCACTGGCCTATCAATCCACTCTTCATGAACGACGCTTTTGTTATGTCTAAGGCATATCCCATGCGCAAAAAGGCCGCTTGTCTTACATTTACAGTGAAATCAATGGGTCCAGCTTCTTGTTCTAGAGACCCTAGTTGCAAAATTTGACGCAGCATATCAGCAGAAAAAACTATTGGCTGCCCGCCAACTCTTGTCCTCAAAACTGTCGGCGTCACCGTACAATCAACTTGTAAATGCTCCCAGAATTGGCTAACATACGGCAATATTATTTTCACATTATGCAATAGGGCATAAGAAACCCTAGAGTGTGCCAAAAACTCCACCATCTGCCTAAAGGCCTGAGCTTCGGGAAGCTCCCTATCCGGCGATATTACCATGTTATGCTTTTGGAAAAATGCCCTTTCACCCATATCTGCACATTAAACAATAACATATATTAGAAGTGAAAAATAAAAATGAAACTTGTTTAATTTCGAATTTGTTTTATTTTGAACTTAGATAACTCCAAAATCCAACACATTCGAATTTCTACAAGTTTTGAATGATTTTATAAAAGCATTCTAATATAATAACATATTCGAATTTGACTAAATTCGAATTTGTTAAAAGATTCGAATTTTCTGACACGTTCGAACATGATGAACATGTTCGAAGTCGGTCACTTTCGAATACAAATCCATGAATTAAACCCCATTTGGCTTAGAAATTAGTATCATCTAGTCCTATTAGGTTCTAATCGAAGATGTATGTAATTTATTTGAAGTTTCACCGATTAAAACTTGTGATTTTGAATCCCAAAGCTTAAACCCCAAAAACATAAAAATTTGTCGATTTTTGCTGTAAATGAGTCCTAGGATACCTAAATCTTGTATAATACTTATGTTTATACCTAGATTTGTAAGTAGATTCGAACACAAATGGACAAAACTTCGAGAAATAGTGAAAAATTAGAAAACGGTATAATCGAGAACAAGTTCGAAATCGCTGCTGAGCAAGTTCGAATATAAAATTTTAACTTATTCAACTTTTCCAACTTTTCAACTTTTTCATGTAACGGAACAAACTTTGCAAAATTATTCACACTAAACGATAGATTTTTATGCAATGTTTGTTTATTCAACTAAACATGCATCCTTTGTAACTTTGACCTTTCCTACTTAGAATAAAATAAAATAAAATAAAATAAAATAAAAATTTTAAATAAAATCTAAATTTAAACTTAAGCTACTCAAAAATATTATTAAACTTTACGACCTATGCTAACAGAATTTTTTTGGCGAGAAAGTCAGAGAATGGTTCAATCAGATAGTGGTGTCAAATACGCACTTTCAGTATTACACTCTCACACTTAGGAATTCTTGATTCCTTGATTTTTTGTCGTGACACACATTTCTAGGCGATTGTTGGTATCATCAACCGTTTAAACATGTTACACTTTGGAATATCCCTTGGCCTTTTTATTTATCAAGAAACTACCTTACGTGTCTCAGACTTAGACATACTTTTATGATCAAGGCATACACACAATGATTATAACTTTTCGGTATTGCAAATTTTCTTTAAAAGGCAAACATCGGACGCAGTTCTTTATTTACATACAACAGAGTGTCTTAGTTTGTCTTAAAGTTTATTTAAAGCTAGCAATACAGCGGTGACAGGTCTGTACTGACGTACAACAAAGCGACTTATCTTTCTAACTCGAGTCAAACCAGAGGCACAGGTCTGTACTTACATACAAAAAAGTGACTTGTTTTGACTCTCAAATTACTATTATGATTTTTCTATTCTTTTCTTTTCTTTAAGATGTATGTGATGTTGTTGTACATCCCCCAGAAATTTGCATACCTCATTTAGAATCATTGTCTGTATGTCTCTAACATAAAAATTAAGACCCGTTGGTCATACAGCTAAGTTAGTTACACATATGACTTTTTTTTTGAATATTTTATTAGCTTTGAGATTCCCTTTGTGCATTATGCTTAACAACACATCAAACTAGAAAATGTATAACACTTAGAGTTTAAGGTGCATTATGTGTGAAAGCTTAACACTTAGAGATTGTATCAACGGTGCTAATTTTCGTCACTTTGAACCAGTGTATCTAAGACCTAACTCATTTTCTAATATTCTCTTTTTTTGTGCTTTTTATGGTTTTATCTCTTTTTTATTTCGTTTTTCATAAATAAGAATATGCTAATAAAATAACCTACCAAAACTTACTATAAAAAGAAAGAAATTTTACTTAGCTACTAAACTTACTATAAAAGGAAAGAAAACTTACTGCTATAAAAAGAAATAAATTCTACTAAGGTCAAGCTACTCTGGATTACGCATGCCATTTTGTTGAACTAATAACTCAAAACGTGAATTATCAAAAGCTTTTGTAAATAAATCAGCATTATTATCTTCCGTTGGCACTTTTACCAGCTTTATTAAATTCTTTTCAGCACAATTACGTATAAAATGGTGTCTTATGTCTATGTGCTTTGTTTTACTGTGCTTAACGGGATTATTGGTTATAGCAATACTAGACTGTTATCTATCCTAATAGGAGTATGAGTATATGTCAAACCATAATCCCGCAATTGTTGTTGTATCCACAATACCTGTGAACAGCAACTACCAGCAGCAACATATTCGGCCTTGCACGTTGACACGGCTACCGAAGTCTGTTTCTTGCATTGCCAGGAAACGAGTCTCCCTCCAAGGAACTGACACCCTCCAGCTTCGGTTTCGACTTGAGGAATCTCAGAATCCGCTTCCCAGCTTTCATATGCATCTCTTTTGGATTAGCTTGAAACCTAGCACAAATACACACAGCAAACATTATGTCATGTCTAGAAGCAGTTAAATACATAAGTGACCTGATCATGGCCCGATAAAGAGTCGGATCCACATCAGTATCACCCTCTGTACCCGGTCCGAGATTATGATTCACTTGAATCGGCGTGCTAAAGTGAGCAGTCAGCTTTGTCCCCTCCATGCCGAAGCGCTCTAGAATGTCGTAGACATACTTCGTCTGATGGATAAACATACCCTCCTTCCTCTGCTCAGCTTGCAAACCCAGAAAGAAGTTTAACTCACCCATAGCACTCATCTCAAACTTGGACTTAATCACCTTCTCAAAGTCTTTGCACATCTACTCATCTGATGACCTAAAAATGATATCATCGACGTACACTTGTACCAAGATGAGATGTTCACCCTTCCTCTTCACAAATAGTGTACTATCAATTCTCCCTCTTTCAAACCCGTTGTCTAAAAGATGAGTAGATAGTGTCTCGTACCACGCCCTTGGTGCTTGATGATAGTCCATACAAAGCCTTATCTAAACGATACACTCTGTCTGGATACTTTGGATCTGTAAACCCGGGCGGTTGTTCCACATACACCAGTTCCTTCACTTTGCCATAAAGAAAAGCACTCTTAACATCTAACTGATAGACTTTAAATCGTTTGAAGGAAGCAAAAGATAGAAACAAACGAATTGCCTCAAGCCTTGCTATTGGCGCAAATACTTCATTGTAATTGATTCCTTCCTCTTGGTTGAAACCCTTTACTACAAGTCTTGCCTTGTTGCGAGTCACTATACCCCGATCATCTCTCTTGTACTTAAAAACCAAATTGGTTCCTATTGCAACTTCTCCTCGAGGTAATGGAACTAACTCCCGCACTTCAAGTTTCCTGAATTGTGACAGTTCTTCCTGCATCACTTCAACCCAAGAATTGTCTTTCAGTGCCATTTGCACATTCTTCGGCTCTACTTGCGAGATGAAACATGAATACAAGCAAGTGTGAGAAGCCTCGGAGTCATTGATCATCGACAACAACATTGTGTTGTTATTCAAACTACTCCTAGTCCTCACACCAACATTCAGATTTCCTATGATACTCTCAACTGGATGATCCTTATTAATGCTTGATGTTTTTATCTCATCAACCCAAAGAATATCTCCTAAGTTTGATCCTATTTCACCTAACGGGGGAACAACTTCAGACTCTACATTTTCTTCCTCATGAACACCGTCTTCAGAGTTAAAATTTGTAGTCTGATTTTCGTTTGCAGGCAACTCAGAATCATTCTCTGCTGGAGATTTATTTTATAGTTATTGTAGGCTCAGGTGTTGATGGAAAGGTCGTCCTCGGAAAACTTTGACCCTCGTCATTCAGATTTAATGACGACAAGTCCTGTTTGATTGTACCTGCATTTCCATCCAAAGGAATGTTAAACGATTCAAACAGTTTGTCATAATCAAAAATCCGTTCAGGACCAGTTTGGGGTTCATGTCTATAACTTGTTACATCAATGTTATTCACAATCTCTACCGTACCATTTGATTTATTAAAAACCCTTTTATTTGGTGAGTTAGGCACATAACCTAGGGAATAACCTTCGTCAGCCTTTTCACCAAACTTAGGTTGATGTTTTGTTTTCATTAACGTACATGGTACCCCAAATGGTTTGAAGCCAGTTAAATTTGGTGGCCTTTTATTCAAAACTTCATAACAGGTTTTGTTCAATGATTTGACAGTAAGGACCCGATTTAAAACATGACAGGTGGTATTCACTGCCTCCCCCCAAAACAGGGTAGGAAGCTTTGAATCCGAGAGCATGGTCGTTGCTGCCTAATTCAAAGTCCTGTTTTTCTGTACTGCCACCCCATTTCGTTGTGGCTCATATGGTGCACTAAATTGATGCACTACGCCTTTTGATAGGCAATATACACCAATTACTGTGTTTTTGAATTCCGTTCCGTTATCACTCCTGATACGTTTTACCCGCGTCCCATAGGAGTTTTCGACTTGGTCTAAGAACCCGATTAGCTTGGAAGCTGTCTCGTCCTTTGTACCTAAAAAGAAAACCCATGAAAATCGTGAGTAATCATCAGTGATAACTAAACAATACCAACTTCCACCTATACTCCTTTTGTTGATTGGTCCGAAAAGATCCATATGTAACAAATCGAAAGCGGCAGCTATAGAGTTCTGAGTCTTGGACTTGTGTGCCTTCTTGTATTGTTTGCCTTTCTTGCACGGTACACACTTGTCTTCAAACTGAAAACTCTTCATTGGAACACCTTGCACCAGTCCATTTTTAGTAATGTAATTCATTTTTCTCAGGTGCAAGTGTGCCATGCGTCTGTGCCATAGAACTGATTCGGTCTCTGAAGCTTTGGATAGCAGACATATTGGTCCCATTGAAGATTCCGGTTTATTCATGTCCAGCATGTACAGGTCATTCTTCCTTGGGGCCCTCATCAGTATCCACTCTTCAGGTACTTTCAATCCCGGTTTCAGCACTAACGCCTCAGTATTAGTGAAAAGTACTGAGTTCTTCTTATCACAGATTTGAGAAACACTAATGAGATTATGAACAAGGTTATCAACGTGGTAAACTTGATCAAGTTTGATAGTCCCATTAGTGACCACTCCAGTACCTGTGATATTTCCTCCTTTATTACCAGCGAATGATACAAATCCCCTATTCCCTCCCTCGAAGTCTGCGAGTAGACTTCTTTCCCCAGTCATGTGCCTAGAGAAACCACTGCCAACGAACCACTTGTTGTTTGTGTTGGTACACCCTGTGTGACGATAGCAGTCTAAGTGATCCTACATTGTGGTTTAGCAAGTGTTTGTTATATATGTTTATATATGGTTGATATTTATTATGGTTTGTGTGTTTGAACTTGATGTAATGTATTACAAGAAGTTCAAACATAAAGATCAAAGATAAAATCAATCATAAGGTAAAAACATTAGTTTCATACTAAGTTGAGTATGTGAAATAGTAGATTCGAATTATATAAGGTTTGACATTCGAATCTGTGTCAGATTCGAATGTAGACCTAGATTCCAAGCTAGGCAGATTCGAGAGTGTCTATGAGGACAAACTCGAATGGGCCTTGGGCCGGATTCGAGTTTGACCCATAACAGACTCGAATCAGCCTCTATAATTAGGGATAGACTCGATTAATTATCAGACTTTTTGCAGAATTCGTCAGGGATTAAGCAAAAGGCGATCTCGAGTTTATCAGCAGTGTTAGTGCCGTTTCGGAGAGAATCAGTTCGTAGGATCGTTCGTGTGTCGTTCGTTCAGCTTCTGATAGTCTCCGTGTTTCTTGGTGAGAGTTGTTTCCGTGTACCCGTTAACGAGGATTCCGCATTCGTTGACGGTTCCGCATCTAGATAGATCTCGTAGTGGTAGACCTTACAAGTGGTATCAGAGCCTACGGAGTGTTCTTCGTGTTCTTCGTGTTCATCTAGATACATTCTAGGTTTCTTGACGCTTTTGGACGGTTTTTCTCTCAAAATCGTGTTTTTCGTGTTCGTCGAGCTTAGCAAATAGTCATCCGGGAAATACTTTGTGTTTTTCACGTTTTTGATCGAAATCAATAATTTTTCGTTGTAAAAATATTGATTTAATCTGCAAAACGTCAAAAAATCAAAGTGTTAGCCGTTTTTCGAGTTTGCGGCGCTCGAATCTATTAGGGGTAATTAGGGTTACACTTAGTCTCGAGTCTAACCAAATCCGCTCCTTTCAAGTCTGATACAGTGTGGTTTCGAATCTAATTCGAGTTTGTGCTACATTCGAATAGGGTCTCGTGTCTATTTACTTTCGAGTTTAATTAGAGTTTAGTTTAGTTTCGAATAGGGTTTCGAATCTGCTGTGTCTTCGAGTTTGCCTTGACCTTCGAATCTGAGGAATTTCGAATCTGTCATTAGTTTCGAATTTAATTGACTTACATCACTTAATCGAATTTAATCCCAAATAAATTGGAATCTAATTATATTCGAATCTATCTAGATTCGAACGAATTAATTCAAATTAGTTTCGAATTAAATTAATTAAGTTCAATTCAATTATTTTCGAAAAGATGTCAAATCTTCAAAAATTCCTGGAAATGGACCACGAGGTCGGGAAGGCAAACACTCCGCCTAAGCTGATGAAGCTCGAGGATTATTACTGGTGGAAAGATCGGTTTACTGATTTTGTGCGTTTCAATGATGTGCGCATGTGGGTATGTATTGATGAAGGATACATTCCACCAGTTTCTGAAGTTGAAGGCCGTCAGAAAGTCTTGTCATACCAAATGATGAAGGAGGATGATAAGAAATTGTATGAAGCTGAAAACAAAGCTTTCTCGATAATTAGAATGGCGTTGCCTCAGGATATACTACACACATTTAGGACTCAAAAGACGTCGAAGGAACTTTGGGAGTCTCTAGAGAAGAGGTGTGAGGGTAATCCTAGGGTTCGTAGAAAGCGTACGGAGCTGTTGAAACAACAGTTTGCGATTTTCAAGGCGTTAAAGGATGAACAGCTGGATGATACCATCACCCGGTTCTATCATCTATTGACGGAACTTGAGAGTCACAGGATTGAGTATACTGACACCGACAAGAACAACAAGCTTCTTGATGCCTTACCAGCCAAATGGGCTATGTATGTGGCAATGATAAAGCTTAATGAGGATAAGTATTATACCCAATCTCTGGAGGATATCGTGGGAACGTTGAGAGCTTATCATTTCGAGCTACTGAAGGCCGAAACTGATTACGAATAAGTCCAGAATCCAGCGATGTATTTTGGAAAGTCAACAAAACCTTCAGCGACCGCCGATCTGAAGACTGCTACAGCGTTTTTCACCGGAGAAACGTCGTCACCGGCAGAGTCTGATGACACATTGAATAGAGCGTTCTTAGGATTAGGAAGATCGGAAGAACCGCAGCCTCAAGTACAACAGGCATCGACATCTCAGAGCTATTCTAAGATGCCCATGAGGGTAGAAACGTACCAAGGGCAGAGTCAGCATCAGGGACAGTTTCAGAATCAGTCTCAACAACGATACCTTCCAAGTTCATCTAACGGTCAAGCCAACCTAGCTGGTCTACTATCCAATGTCACTTCAGACAGACAGCTAGATGGTACCTATGACTGGAGCTCACATCCAGAATCAAATGCTCGGGCTTTTATGGCTGAAGTCACGGAGACTGGGTGTGAAGGGGAAGAACAGACCACAAGGGAAAACAGTCCGATGTGGGTGGAAAAGACGAATGATCAGACAGTTCTGGAGTTTGCCGCTAAAATGGCCAATGTGGAATCCGACCACACAAAGGTTAGTCTGACTTACTCTCTTTTTCATGAGTTATGTGTATTTTGTGTTAATTCTAATGATAGGTTAAATCTAGTCTCAGAATCACAAAAAACCATAACTGCTTAAAATGAGTCGTTTAAAATTGAAAATGCTAGGCTAAACGATATTAAGCAAGATCTTAAAGAAAAACTTAAGGCTGATGCTCAAGACGTATAGTTCTAAAAGACAAACTGAGTGAGCAGTGTGTTAGGATAGAGCTTATGTATGAGCATGTAGAGGCCTTGACCAAAAACCTTAAAGACAAAGACATAGAGCTAGCTGAAACAAAGGTAAAGGTAGCAGAGGCAAACAGTAAGCTAGAGAAGTTTAGGAATTCAAGCCTAAACCTAGGGAAAGTTTTAGATGCCCAAAGACAGTCTAAAAAACCTGTAGGTCTAGGATTTCATGAAATACCTCCACCTTTTAATGCAAACTATGTGCCTCAGCCTCAGGAGAAAACTGACAAATCAGTAGACTTAGAGGACACACCTGAACCGATATCTGAGCCTATAGTAGAAAATACACCTAAGGTGGCTGACACAACCGTCAAGGTTAAGAAAGTCAAATTTGTGACTTCCTCCAGTGAAACACCTGCAGAAAAACATAAAATTGATTGGGCTGATCAGGACGATGAGCCAGTCGCCATAGATGTACAAAAGGACCAAGACACTAGTGAGACACCTAAGTCTAAGGGAAGACACAAAAAGTCCATAGATAAGATGTCTTGCTTCAGATGTCATGAAAAGGGGCATGTTGCGTCTCACTATCCTCTTAGGAAAGCCGAAGTTACACCTAAAACAGTGAACCCAACACCTGTTAAGCCCTCAACCAGTGTGGCGAGCACTAGTAGTTCTCAGAGTACCGTGAAAACTATGCAGGCCGCACCAAAACAAGTTGTGAAACAGGCACCGGTAAAGGTTGGACCAAAGGAAGTGGTTAGGACAAATTCACCGAATCGTGTCATTAATCAATCTAGGTCAGCACCTCACCAAGTCTATAGGAGCACAACACCTTGCAGGGCACACACTCCAGTTAGGTCTCATACTCCTGTTAGACATTACGCACCGGTAAGAGCTCAGGGATCACAGTCTGAAATGCAACATAATAGGAATTATTCAAGAGCTCCACAACAAATGCCTACTCAAAGGCAAAGAGTGAACTTAAATCACACGGCACCACAACAAACTCCAGTTCAACGACCCAAGTCACCTGAAAGGCGAGATGGGTATTTGAAAGAGTTTAAGTATGTGGACGAGAATGGTATAACCAAGTCAGTCATGGCTTGGGTTCCCCATGATAACTAACCTATTTTCTTTCATGTGCAGGAGATTACCACAGTTCCAAACAACAAATGGTTCGTCGACAGTGGATGCTCCAGGCACATGACAGGGGAACGAAGTCTCCTTACAGACTTTAAGGGTGGGAATCGGGGATTTGTATCATTCGCCGGCAACAAAGGAGGAAACATCACGGGTACCGGAGTGGTCACTAATGGGACGATCAAGTTGGACCAAGTTTATCATGTTGATAAACTGGTTCACAATCTCATTAGTGTATCTCAAATCTGTGACAAGAAGAATTCAGTGTTATTCACTGACACTGAAGCGTTAGTGCTAAAGCCGGGATTCAAGATTCCTGAAGAATGGATATTGATGCGGGCGCCAAGGAAGAATGACTTGTACATGCTAGATATGAACAAGCCGGAGACTTCAATGGGGCCAATTTGTTTATTATCCAAAGCTTCGGAGACGGAATCGGTACTGTGGCATAGACGCATGGCTCACCTGCACCAAAGAAAGTTGAACTACATAACGAAAAATGGGTTGGTGCAGGGTGTGCCTATGAAGAGCTTTCAGTTCGAGGACAAGTGTCTACCTTGCAAGAAGGGCAAACAACATAAGAAGACAGACAAGTCCAAGACACAGAACTCCATAACCTCAACATTCGATTTGTTGCATATGGATCT
This sequence comes from Centrapalus pauciflorus, assembly GCA_020465985.1. Taxonomy (NCBI): domain Eukaryota; kingdom Viridiplantae; phylum Streptophyta; class Magnoliopsida; order Asterales; family Asteraceae; genus Centrapalus; species Centrapalus pauciflorus. The sequence goes on along the minus strand of JAANYP010006421.1, from coordinate 15,285 downwards.
TTTCGGTCCAATAAACAAAAGGAGTATCGGAGGTAGTTGGTTCTGCTTAGTTATGACTGACGATTACTCATGATTTTCTTGGGTTTTCTTTCTAGGTACAAAGGACGAGACGGCTTCCAAGCTCATCGGGTTCTTAGACCAAGTGGAGAATTCCTACGGCACAAGGGTTAAAAGAATACGTAGTGATAATGGAACTGAGTTCAAAAACACTTTAATTGGTGTATATTGCCTATCAAAGGGCATAGTGCATCAATTCAGTGCACCATATGAGCCACAACAAAATGGGGTGGCCGAACGTAAAAACAGGATACTAATTGAGGCAGCTAGGACAATGTTGTCGGATTCAAAGCTTCCTACCATGTTTTGGGGGGAGGCAGTGAATACCGCATGTCACATTTTAAACCGAGTCCTAACTGTCAAATCTTTGAACAAAACCTGTTATGAAATTTTGAATAAACGGCCACCTAATTTAACTGGCTTCGAACCGTTTGGGGTACCATGCACTCTTTTATGTACAAAACATCAACCAAAGTTTGGTGAAAAGGCTGACGAAGGATACTTCCTAGGTTATGTGCCGAACTCACCAAACAAACGGCTTTTTAACAAAATAAAATGGTACAGTGGAGATTGTGTATAACATTGAAGTCACAAGTTATACACATGAACCCCAAACTGGTCCGGAATGGATATTTGACTATGATAAATTATTTGAGTCATTTAACATTCCTTTGGATGATAATGCAGGTACAATCGAAAAGGACATGGCGACGTTGCATCTGAATGACGATGGCCATATCTTTCCGAGAACTACGTTTGAATCCACATCCGAGCTTACTGCGACTGTAGATGGATCTCCAGAAGTTGCTGATCCAGAAGCACCTACCACTGAGAATCAGACTCAAGCAACAAGTTCCAACTCTGAGGAAAATGTCCACGAGGAGGAAAAAAAAGAGACTGAGCCTGTTCCCCCATTAGGTGAAATAGGATCTAACTTAGGAGATAATCTAAGGGTTGATGAGATAGAGACCTCTAGGATCAACAAGAACCATCCTATAGAAAGCATCATAGGAAATCCTAACGAGGGTGTGAGGACTAGGAGTAGTTTAAATAACAACACTGTGTTTTTGTCGATGATAAATGACTCCGAGGCATATCACACTTGTCTCTATTCGTGTTTCATATCGCAAGTAGAGCCTAAGAATGTGCAAATGGCACTTAAGGATAACTCCTGGGTTGAAGCGATGCAGGAAGAGCACTCGCAGCTTAGGAAACTAGAAGTGTGGGAGTTAGTTCCATTACCTCGAGGGGAAGTTGCCATAGGAAGCAAATGGGTTTTTAAGTGCAAAAGAGACGATCGGGGTATAGTTACTCGCAACAAGGCTAGGCTAGTTGTAAAGGGTTTCAACCAAGAGGAGGGAATCGATTACAATGAGGTGTTTGCACCAGTAGCAAGTCTGGAAGCCATTAGGTTGTTTCTAGCGTTTTCCTCCTTCAAGGGCTTTAAGGTATATCAATTAGATGTTAAGAGTGCTTTCCTATATGGGAAAGTGAAGGAGTTGGTGTATGTAGAACAACCGCCCGGATTTACAGATCCAAAATATCCTGATAGAGTATATCGCTTAGATAAGGCTCTATATGGATTGCATCAGGCACCAAGGGCGTGGTATCAGACTCTATCCAACCATTTATTAGAGAACGGGTTTGAAAGGGGTAGGATAGATAGTACTCTGTTTGTTAAGAGGAAGGGAGAACATTATATCTTGGTACAAGTGTACGTCGATGATATCATTTTTGGATCATCAGACGAACAGATGTGCAAAGATTTCGAGAAGGTGATGAAGTCGAAATTAGAGATGAGTGCTATGGGAGAGTTAACTTTCTTTTTGGGGTTACAAGTTGACCAGAAGAAGGAAGGGATGTTTATCCATCAGACGAAGTATGTCTATGACATATTAGAGCGTTTCGGGATGGAAGGAACAAAATTGACTGCCCATTTCAGCACGCCGATTCAAGTGAATCACAATCTCGGACCGGGTACTGAAAGTGATACCGATGTGGATCCGACATTATATCGGGCCATGATTGGATCACTTATGTATTTAACTGCTTCAAGACCTGACATCATGTTTGTTGTGTGTATTTGTGCTAGGTTTCAAGCAAATCCGAAGGAGATGCACATGAAAGCTGTGAAGCGGATTCTACGATACCTCAAGTCGAAACCGAAGCTGGGTCTTTGGTATCACGCGGAGGGAGATCTAGAGTTGGAGGCGTTCACGGATTCTGACTACGGAGGATGCAGCTTGACGTGCAAATCAACGACTGGAGGTTGTCAGTTCCTAGGAGGGAGATTGGTATCCTGGCAATGCAAGAAACAAACGTCGGTAGTCGTGTCAACGTGCGAGGCCGAGTATGTTGCTGCTGGTAGTTGCTGCTCACAGGTTCTGTGGATACAACAACAATTGCGGGATTACGGTTTGGCTTATACTCAAACTCCCATTAGGATAGACAATCTATCTACAATTGCTATAACTAATAATCCAGTAAAACACAGTAAAACAAAGCACATAGACATAAGGCATCATTTTATTCGTGATTGTGTTGAAAAGAACTTAATCAAATTGGTAAAAGTGGCAACAGAAGATAATAATGCTGATTTATTTACCAAAGCATTTGATAAGTCACGGTTTGAATATTTAATTCAACTAAATGGATTGCGCAACCCAGAGTAATTTGACCTTAGTGATAGTTTAATTTCTTTTATAGAAGTAGTATTTCTTTCTTTTTCTAGTAAGTCTGCTAATTTAGGATAGTTTCTATTTTTAGTAAGTTTCTATTTTTAGTAAGTTAGTAGGTTATCTTATTTTATTGTTATTTCTTATGAAAAACTAAAGAAAAAAGAGAGAAAATTATAAAAATACAAAAAAAGAGAATATCAGAAAAAAAGTTAAGTGTTAGAAGCATAGGTTCAAAATGACGAAAATTAGCACAGTCGTTACAAACTCTAAGTGTTTAGGCTTTCATACATAATGCACCTAAATTCTAAGTGTTATACTTTATCTTAGCTTGATGTGTTGGTAGGCATTATACATATAGGGAATCTTAAGGCTAATGAAATATTCAAGAAAAAGTCAAGTGTGTCGCTAACTTAGATTTATGACCAATCGGTCTTAATTTTTATGTACAAGACATACAAACTTTGAGTCTAAATGAGGTATGCAAACTTTCTGGGGATGTATAGCAACATCAAATTCATCTTAAAATGGAAAGAATAGAAAAATCATACAAAATTGAGAGTCGAAAACATGTAACTCTGTTGTACGTAAGTACAGACCTGTTGCCTCTATTTAGATTCGGGTTAGCAAGAAAAGTCGCTTTGTTGTACGTCGGTACAGACCTGTCACCGCTTTCTTGCTAGCTATAAGAATAAACCTTAAGTCAAACTAAGACACTTTGTTATATGAAAATACAGACCTATGTCCGATGTTTGTCTTTTAAAGAAAGTTTGCAAATACCAACAAGTTAGAATCTTTGTCTGTATGCCTTGATCATAAAAGTATGTCTATGTCTGGGTCACGTAAGATAATTTCATGATAAATAAAAATGCCAAGGGATATTCCGAAATGTAGAATGTTTAAAGGGGTAAATACCAACAATCGGCTAAATGAGTATGTCACGACAAACAATCAAAGGAATCAAAAATTCCTAAGTGTGAAAGTTTAAGTACTGAAAGTGAGTCTCTGACATCGCTATCTAATTGAACCTTTCTTTGACTATACTCATCAAAAATATTTTATTTACTGTTTAGCTTAGGTTGTAAATTTTAAATAAGTATAGCTTAAGTCTAAGTTAAATTTTTTGGTCAAAATTTTTATTTTATTTTACCTTAGTTTATTTTATTTTATTTTATTTTATTTTATTTTATTTTATTTTACTTTATTATATTTTATTTTATTTTTACTTAGGTAAAAGGTCAAAAAATTACTGAGGGTGCATTCATAGTTGGATAAAATAAACACTGCGTGAAAAATCTTGTGCTTAGGGTAAAAGATTTGGCATAGTTTATCTCGTTACACAATGCCGTTGAAAAGGTTGAAAAAGTTGAAGTTATTTCAAAATTTTAAAAATTTTTCTAAGTGTTTGGTGTTATTCGAGTTTAGGACAGACTCGAAATTTGGTAGTTTCGAATCTGTCAGTAGATTCGAGTCTGGCCTTAGATTCGAAGGTAGGTGGTATATATAGGTTAACAGTGAAGTCATTAACTCCTTACTGTTTTCGAATCTATATCCTCGAATCTATATAGGCGATCTCGAATCTATTGCTCGAGTCTACCGTTTTTCACATAAACGACAATTTGTCGACTTTCTTGCCTTAGTGTTCGATTCTACTGTTACTTCTAGGTACAAACAATTGGATTGTACAAGATTCATGTAGTTTTATACACCATTTTAGGCAAAATCATCGTTTTTTTTTGAAGGTTTAAGGGTCTAAATCGTGTTTTCCAAACATTACAAAGTTTGGACCAATAAATAGTCAAATTAATTGCATATACATGTGATTAGAACCTAGTTGGACTAATGTATGTGATTTTCTAAGTTCAAAATGGTTAAAATCATGGGTTATGATGAAGATTTGGGCCGACGGTGTTTCGAATCTGATAATGAACTTCCTCGAGTTTACTGACAAACTCGAGAAGTCCATTACCTTCGAATCTGTCATCAAACTCGAAAGGAGGATTTATTCGAATATGTCTATTCAAATCTGTTACTTTATTTGAATTATTTAATTTGTAGAAATTTTTTTGTGTTGGATTTTGTACTAAATCAAGTTCAAAATTAAACAAATTTGAATTTAGGCAAGTTTATTGATTTTTATTAATTCTAATAGTTTCTTTACTGTGCAGATATGGCTGTTCGAGTTTTTGTGCCGAAGCACAATATGGTCCTTCACCCAGACCATCATATCCCTGAAGCGCAGGGATATCGTCAAATGTTGGATTTCCTAGTAGAATCTAGGATAGCTTTTGCCTTATCCCATAATATTCAGATTGTAATTCCATATGTTCGCCAATTTTATGATCATCTTCAGGTGGACTGCTCTGTCACTCCGACAGTGCTAAGAACAAGAATCGCAGGGCAACCATTAGTGTTTTCTGCCGATATGCTGCGTCAGGTGTTGCAACTGGGTTCACAAGAAGAAGAGTCTGGGCCTATGGACTTTCCACTAAGTATTAGGCAGGCAGCATTTCAGAGAATGGGTTACAGCCTAGATGTGACGAAGGCTTCTTATATGAAGAGTGGGCTTATTGGCCAATGGAGCTTTCTGGCTCATGTTTTCATGGTGTGTTTTGCAGCTAAGAAAGCTGGTTTTGACTATATGGTCTCGAAGATCCAGTCTGGGATGATCGCGTTAGTATATAATTGGCCATTCAGCTTTTCGGAGATGTTTTTCTCGGAATTCGTTCACCAAATTTTGGCTCCAGAGCAGCAACAATTTCTTCTGTATCCACGATTCATAATGATGCTCATAAGACATTTCTTGCCGAATTTGTCGCCGCACAATGAAATCCAAAGTGTCGCGGTAATGGATAAGAGGATTTTTGCTGATTGTTCATCGCACAGAGGAAGGCTGGCGGTTCCGGTCGAGCGACCGTTGTTTGGAGCCATTTTGGATAGGAATTTTGAAGCCCCAGATATTGCCAACTGGGCAGGGGAAGTTGAAGTTCAAGCCAGGCAGCCACCACAACAACAAAGACAACAACCGCGAGCACAGCCACAAAGGCAAAGACAAAGAGCGACTGCGAGTCAAACACATGCATCAAGGCCTTCTAGAAGTCAGCAGCCGGAGGTACAAGAAGCAGGGACTTCAAATGTCCCAAATGAAGCTGATCAGTTGTGCCAAACTTTATATGAAATCTGGGAAGCAGGACCTAACGCCAATGAAGAGATATCTGCAGCATTGGTGGGAGAATTACTTGAGCCTCCAGAGGGAGAAGAAGATGTACTGAGAGATGTTGACGAATATGTGCCAGAGCAGACTGGTAATGATGAGTCATCATCTGCCACTGAATCAGAAGAGATGGAGGAAATAGAGGTTGAAGCTCCAGAGTCAGAATCTACAGAACCTCCTGTTCAAATAGGAACCTATGGGTCAAGGTTAGTAGTTAATGAAGAAGCTTCAAGGAGGAGAATATCAAGAGAGCCTGATGACTCAGATTTTGAAGAAGAAGAGGGTGCACCGTTAGTGACAAGGCAACGGGCCAAGCGTCACAGATTCATGCAAGAATCATCTTCAGCGTCAGCCGAACAATCTGAAAACCCTCAAACTCAAACTCCTCAATCTCAAGAACCTCAAACCACCATTCCACCACCACCTCAAGATGAACCGTATATCCCATCGCCGATCATTCCAACGCCAATTCAATCCATTCCATCAACCTCATCCACATATGCTGAAAATCAAAGGTTTCTGCGCCTAAAGGATCGAGTTGACTTCCAGGAAATCCAAATCTTTGGACTAACAACGACAATCAATGAAATTCAGAGTCTTAACGCAAATCTTCATAACGAGAATGTCGATCTCAAAAAGATTGTGGAGAAAGTTCAGGAAGAGAACACAGAGCTCAAAACATTTGTAGCAGATCAGGCAGCTGAGATAAGGTCGATGCGCTCCCTAATTGAGCAGTTAATGAAAAATTTACAGGCTCAGGGGGAGACGTCGTGCCGTGATCAACAAGCACAGAGGCCGAGAGATGATGATGAAGAAGATAACCAAGGCAATGATCCCAGGTCTCAAAGACAGGATGAGCCAGTAGATTTTTCTGCTGCTCAGGCTGCTCAATCTCAGGGGGAGCCAAGTCAAGCAGGAGGAGAAGTAGGAGAAGCGAGTTCATCTAAGCCTACGGATTTTGTGATTAGTGAAATGATAGATGCTCTCATGGATCTTGATGACGATCTGATGGTTTTGGGTTTTGATTTTGAAGATGAAATGGAAGAGCTGGAAGAGGGTGAGTTTATGCCTGAAGATATTGTTGACTGGAGATCAGATGATGAGGTATGTGCTGATGAGGACGATGAAGCTGATGAGATCGTCGTGCAGCAAAACCCTATCACTGATACATATATAATAGAAGGCAATGATGTTGTTAACCTAGAAGTGGTGAATGCTGCTTTAAATGCTCAGTCATCAACAGAAGAACCTGCTAGAGAGTTAACAAATGAAGAGAAACGAAAGTTGTGGTTCAGGGCTGAACAGAAGGAGTTAGAGCTTAAAAAGAAAATGAGGGTGCCAGGTACTGGAAAGCTATCAGGAAGCATATTAAGCTGGTTCTTTGATCGAGAACTGCAGCTATTCATAATCAAGAGGAAAGACGGGCTCCAGTACCTGAGGCGAACACTGAAAGCATTCAACTCACTGCCAAAGATTGAGATCAAGGCATTAGCGTGGAAAGACCTGATCGATATTGGCAATGATCCCTACGCAGATATAATAGCCAGAATCATAAGGAAAGAGGGAAGATCAAGAAAATTTGAACGCCTGAATCCAAGGGTAGGAAGAAGAGTAGAGGATCCTTCTCGTATTGATCCTCTAACTGGGCGACCTTGGATGAAAATTCAATACAAACCAGTAAGGTGTCTAAGGAAGGTGCCGCTCAAACCTATGCCACAGAATGTCTTGAAGAATCTGCATTGGTGGTATGCTGAGAGTGAGACTGGAGAAGCAGTGATGGAAGATTTTGAAGAAAAGGTTATTCTTAGAATCTATGATCCTCTTCATCTGGTAAACCTTTCTCGAGATGATCTTCAAATTTTGCATGCTTGTAAGATTTCTAGTGATGCTCATATGGATAGTGAGGCTAGGAAATATGAGAATGTGGTTAAAGTATGTGTTGAAAGGGCTTGTATGCTGGAAGTAGTTTGAATAAATAATAAACAAAGTTCTTGATCAAATGTGTGAATTATTAGAAGCTATCGTCAAGGGGGAGTCTGTTGGTACACCCTGTGTGACGATAGCAGTCTAAGTGATCCTACATTGTGGTTTAGCAAGTGTATGTTATATATGTTTATATATGGTTGATATTTATTATGGTTTGTGTGTTTGAACTTGATGTAATGTATTACAAGAAGTTCAAAAATAAAGATCAAAGATAAAATCAATCATAAGGTAAAAACATTAGTTTCATACTAAGTTGAGTATGTGAAATAGTAGATTCGAATTATATAAGCTTTGACATTCGAATCTGTGTCAGATTCGAATGTAGACCTAGATTCGAAGCTAGGCAGATTCGAGAGTGTCTATGAGGACAAACTCGAATGGGCCTTGGGCCGGATTCAAGTTTGGCCCATAACAGACTCGAATCAGCCTCTATAATTAGGGATAGACTCGATTAATTATCAGACTTTTTGCAGAATTCGTCAGGGATTAAGCAAAAGGCGATCTCGAGTTTATCATCAGTGTTAGTGCCGTTTCGGAGAGAATCAGTTTGTAGGATCGTTCGTGTGTCGTTCGTTCAGCTTCTGATAGTCTCCGTGTTTCTTGGTGAGAGTTGTTTCCGTCTACTCGTTAACGAGGATTCCGCACTCGTTGACGGTTCCGCGTCTAGATAGATCTCGTAGTGGTAGACCTTACAGTTTAGACCTGTAGTTATCTCCTGCACATCAAAGAAAAGAGGTTAGTTATCACGGGGAACCCAAGCCATAACTGACTTGGTAATACAATTCTCGTCCACATACTTGAACTCTTTCAAATACCCATCTCTCCTTTCAGGTGAGTTGGGTGTTTGATTTAGAGCCTGTTGTGGTGCAGAGTGATTTAAGTTCACTCTCGGCCTTTGTGTTGGCATTTGCTGTGGAGCCCTTGAATAATTTCGATTATAAGGCAATTCCGAGTAATATCCCGGGGCTCTACCTGGTGTTTGATGTCTTACAGGAGTGTGTGACCTAACCAGAGTGTAAGCTCTTCTAGGTGTAGTACTCCTATAATTATGTTGAGGTCCTGACCTTGTTTGATTACGGACTCTATTCGGTGAAATAGTCCTAATCACATCATTGGGTCGACCTGACACCGGTGTTTGTTTCACAGCAATATTTGGTGTGGCTTGCACAATTTTCTCGGTGCTTTGAGAACCACTTGTGCTTGCTACACTTGGAGACGGTTTATGTTGTTCCAGCTTTCCATTTTTAGGTGTCGATTCTATCTTCCTATGTGGACAACTAGAAGCAACATGTCCCTTTTGTTGGTACACCCTGTGTGACGATAGCAGTCTAAACGATCTGCGTTATGATTTAAGTAATATTCTGAATATTAACAAGTGTTATTGATATATATGTTTAATATGTGTTTGTCGGTTATTGATTGTGTGTTTGAACTTGATGTACATATTACAAGAAGTTCAAACATAAAAGTCAAAGAGTATGTCAAGCATAAGTTAAAACATAAGTTTCATCACGTAAGTGTTTAAGTGTATAGGTTAGATTCGAATTGCATAAAAGGATACATTCGAATCTGTGATAGATTCGAATGAGTCCTTAGATTCGAATAGGCTAGATTCGAATCTGTCAGATGGACAGATTCGAATGGGCCTTAGGCCAGATTCGAGGTTGGCCCACAACAGACTCGAATCAGGGCCTATAATTAGGGATAGACTCGAATCATTAGCTGACCTTTGGCAGAATTCGTGAGGAATTAAGCAATAGGCGATCTCGAGTTTATCAGCTAGGTGAGTCCCGTTTCGGAGAGAATTAGTACGTAGGATCGTTCGTGTGTCGTTCGTTCAGCGTCTAATAGTCTCCGTGTTTCCGTTGGTTGAGAGTTGTCCGTCTGACCGTCAACGAGGATTCCGCACTCGTTAACGGATCCGCGTCTAGATAGATCTGTCAGTGGTAGACCTTACAAGTGGTATCAGAGCCTACGGAGTGTTCGTGGTGTTCTTCGTGTTCATCAGATACATTCTAGGTTTCTTGACGCTAGTTGGACGGTTTTTCTCTCAAAAACGTGTTTTTGAGCTTAGCAAATTCATATTCGGGAAACACTTTGTCGTTTTTCACGTTTTTGGTCGAAATCATTGTTTTTCATTTGAAAATTAGTGATTTAATCCGTAAAACGTCAAAAAATCAAAGTGTTAGCCGTTTTTCGAGTTTGCGGCGCTCGAATCTATAGGGGTAATTAGGGTTTTACTTTATTTTTCGAGTCTAACCAAAATACGCTCCTATCGAGTCAATTTCAGTCAGTTTCGAGTCTGTGTTGTTTCGAATCTGTTATTACATTCGAATTGGCTCTCGAGTCTATACTGTTTCGAGTTTGTTTCGAGTGTGTTACTGTTTCGAATCTGTGCTTCGATTCTGCTGAATTTCGATTCTGTTGTGCCTTCGATTCTAAGGGTCCTCGAGTCTAAGGGGTCCTTCGAATCTGTCATCACTTCGAATCTAGGGAGTTCCTCGAATCTGACATTATTTCGAATCTACTTGACTTTTAAGACTTAATCGAATTTAATTTCAAAAGATTAAATATTAATTAGATTCGAATCTATCTAGATTCGAATAAGTTAATTTAAATCAGTTTCTAATTAAATTAATTAAGTTCAAATTCAAATTCTTTCAGAAAAGATGTCGAACCTTCAGAAATTCCTTGAAATGGATCACGAAGTCGGGAAGGCTAATGCACCACCTAAGCTGATGAAAGTTGAGGATTACTACTGGTGGAAGGATAGATTCACGGATTTTGTACGATTCAACGACATGCGCATGTGGGTGTGCATTGATGAAGGGTACATTCCACCAGTATCTGAGGTAGAAGGCCGTCAAAAGGTTCTGTCATACCAAATGATGAAAGAGGATGACAAGAAACTATTTGAAGCTGAAAACAAAGCTTTCTCTATTATCCGAATGGCGTTACCTCAAGATATCTTGCACACATTTCGGACTCAGAGGACGTCGAAAGAGCTTTGGGAGTCTCTTCAGAAACGGTGTGAGGGTAATCCACGGGTACGTAGAAAGCGTACAGAGCTGTTGACCCAACAGTTTGCAATTTTCAAGGCTCTTAAGGATGAACAGTTGGATGATATTATCACACGATTTTATCATCTGATAACAGAGCTTGAAAGTCATGGTATTGAGTATTCTGACACAGACAAGAACAATAAGCTTCTTGATGCCCTACCGGCCAAATGGGCTATGTACGTGGCTATGATTAAGCTGAATGAAGATAAATACTATGCTCAAACGCTGGATGACATCGTGGGAACGTTGAGGGCATATCACTTCGAAATGATAAAGGCTGAGACTGATTATGAGCAAGTCCAAAATCCGGCGATGTATTTTGGAAAGACATCAAAATCATCAGTGACAGCTGATCAGAAGAGTGCTACAGCGTTTTTCACCGGAGAAACGTCATCACCACCAGAGTCCGAAGACTCTCTAAACCGCGCGTTCTTAGGGTTAGGAAGATCGGAAGAACCGCAACCTCAAGTCCAACAGACATCGACCAGTCAGAGCTATTCTAAGATGCCAATGAGCGCAAAGTCGGCGGAAGAACATCTGAATCTGCTTGCTTCGTTTGTGGCCGCATATGGAAATTGCGTTCAAGGGAAGATTAATGATCCGGCTCTTTGGGATGAAGACTACGATCAGGTCGACCCTGATGATCTTGAGGAGATGGATCTTAAATGGCAACTGGCCATGGTAACCCAGAGGGTTAAGAGATTCATAAAGAGAACTGGAAGGAATCTCCAGATGAATAACAAGGGGATAGGATTTGATAAGTCCAAGGTCAAATGCTACAACTGTCAGGGATTGGGACATTTCGCGAGGGAGTGTCAAAGACCGAAGGTAGAATCATACCAAGGACAGAATCAGCATCAAGGACAGTACCAAAATCAGTCCCAACAGAGATACCTTCCGAATTCAAATTCTGGTCAAGCCAATCTAGCGGGTCTAATATCCAATGTCACTTCTGACAGACAGCTAGATGGTTCCTATGACTGGAGTTCACATCCGGAGTCCAATGCTAGAGCTTTTATGGCTGAAGTTACGGAGAATGGTTGTGAAGAGGATGAGCAGACCACAAGGGACAGCAGTCCGATGTGGGTAGAGAAAGCGAATGATCAGACCGTGCTGGAGTTTGCTGCTCAGATGGCCAACGTGGAATCTGATAACTCCAAGGTTAGTCTTTCTAATTCTCTATTTCGTGAATTATGTGCTTTATGTGTTAATTCTAATGATAGGTTAAATCTAGTTTTAGACTCACATAAGACCATAGCTGCTCAAAATGAAAACTTAAAAATAGAAAATGCTAGCTTAAATGACATAAAACAAGATTTAAAAGAAAAGCTTAAGGCTGATGCTCAAGATGTAATCGTTCTAAAAGACAAACTGAGTGAGCAGTGTGTTAGGATAGAACTTATGTATGAGCACGTAGAGGCCTTGACCAAAAGTCTGAAAGACAAGGACATAGAGCTAGCCGAGACCAAGGTTAAGGTAGCAGAGGCAAATAGCAAGCTGGAAAAGTTTAGGAATTCGAGCCTAAACCTAGGGAAAGTCTTAGATGCCCAAAGACAGTCTAAGAAGCCTGTAGGTCTAGGTTTTCACGAAATTCCTCCACCTTTCAATGATAACTATGTGCCTCAGCCTCAGGAGAAAACTGACAAGTCAGTAGTTTTAGAGGACCTACCTGAACCGACACCTGAGCCTAAAGTTGAAAATACACCTAAGGTGACTGACTCAACCGTCAAGGTCAAGAAAGTGAAATTTGTGTCTTCCTCCAGTGAAACACCTGCAGGAAAACAGAAGATTTCATGGGCTGACCAGGTCGAAGAGTCAGACACAATAGATGTACCAAGGGAAGTAGACGCCAGTGAGACACCTAGATCTAAGGGACCAACCAAAAAGTCCATGGATAAGATGTCTTGCTTTAGATGTCACGAGAAAGGGCATGTTGCTTCTCACTGTCCAAATAGGAAAGCTGATGTTACACCTAAGACAGTGAACCCAACACCTGTTAAGCCCTCACCAAGTGTGGCGAGCACGAGTAGTTCTCAGAGTACCGAGAAAACTGTGCAGGCCGCACCAAAATCTGTTGTGAAACAAACACCGGTTAAGGTTGGACCAAAAGAAGTGGTTAGGACAAATTCACCGAATCGTGTCAGTAATCAATCTAGGTCAGCACCTCAACAAGTCTATAGGAGCACAACACCTAGCAGGTCACACACTCCAGTTAGGTCACATACTCCTGTTAGACAATATGTTCCGGTAAAAGCTCAGGGATCACAGTCTGAAATGCATTATAATAAGACTTATTCTAGAGCATCACAACAAATGCCTACTCAAAGGCAAAGAGTGAATCTAAATCACTCGGCACCACAACAGAATTCAGTTCAAAGGCCCAAGTCACCTGAAAGGCGAGATGGGTACTTGAAAGAGTTCAAGTATGTGGACGAGAATGGTATTACAAAGTCAGTCATGGCTTGGGTTCCCCGTGATAACTAACCTATTTTCTTTCATGTGCAGGAGATAACTACCGGTCCAAACAACAAGTGGTTCGTCGACAGTGGTTGCTCCAGGCATATGACGGGGAGGATTTCTATGATGCTATCTATAGGATGGATCTTGTTAATTCCTAGAGGTTTCTAGTTCGTCTACCCTTAGATTATCTCCTAAGTTGAGTCATTTCACTCAAAGTGGGAACAGGCTAAGCTCTACATTTTCTTCTCACGGAGGAGTTTTCCTCGAGGCAGACTTGATGGCTCTGAGTCTGATTCTCCAGTGTTAGGTTCTTCTGGATTAGCAACTTGCTGGAGACCACTCTACAGTCGCAAGTAGGCTCGGACGTAATTCGAACGTGGTGCCTCGGAAAATATGGCCCCCATCTCATTTAGGTGAACGTCGCCCTGTCTTTATCAATTGTACCTGCAGTCTCATCCAAAGGAATGTCTTAAATGAACTAATCAAATACTTATCATAGTCAATAATCCATCCGGACCAGTTGTTGGGGTTCATGTGTCCTAACTTGTGACGTCAATGTATACCACAATCTGCCACATTACACTCTTTTCGTTTTAAAACCCGTTGTTTGGTGAGTTTGGCACATAACCTGGAGGGAATTATCTTCGTCATCTTTCATTCTTACACCCAAACTTCGGTTGATTTGTTGTCCTTAAAAGAGTGCATGGTACTCCAACGGTGCGAATCACAGTTATGTTTAGTTCGTGCCTTGTTATCAAAATTTACATACATGTTTTTCAATGATGTTCTGAAGTGAGGCTCTATTTAAAATGTGGCACCGGTATTCACTTCCCTCCCCCCAAAACATGGTAGGAGCTTTGATTGATCGAAAGCATTACGTCCTTACGTAGCCTCACTCAATGTCTGTTTTTCCTTCGGGGGGCACCCATTCTGTTGAGGTTCATCATGTGCACTGAATTGATTGCCGATGCCCTTTGATAGGCAAATTATACACCAATTACGAGTTAAAATTCAGTCCCATTATCACTACTTATTTGTTCAACCCTTGTTTGCCGTAGAGTTCTCCACTTGGTCCTAGCATGCGAGAACCTATAAGAGCGTGTTGTCAGCCGGGTTCCGTTTTGCGTCCTTCTGACCATTTGAATATTTTCAGTATTAAAACCCTAAGGAAAACGTGAGTATACGTCTATGATACAGCATTGTAAACACTACTAATGATCTAGTTGATTCGGGCCAAAGTCATTGCAACATAAGTCGAACATAATATACCTTTTGATTCGAGGTTATGCGAATTCGGTAGCCTAGCTTCTTGGACTTGTGTGTCTTTTTAGTTGTCTTGCCCTTCAGCACGGTAGACACTGTGTCTTCAAATGGAAAGCTCTGTCAAAGGCAACTTGCACCGAAACATCTTCGTATATGTAAGTTCATTTTCCTTAGGTAAGTGAGGCCATGCGTGGTGCCACAAAACGATTCCGTCTCCGAAGCTTTGATTAGTAAGCAAGACGGACACGCCATCGAATTATCCTGGCTTGTGTCATGTCGAGGCATTACAGTCATTCTTCTTGGAGCCGCATCAATATCCAATTTCAGGTATCTTGAATCCCGGCTTAGATCACCGCCTCAGTGTCAGTAAACAACACTGAGTTCTTCTTATCACAGATTGAGATACACTAATGAGCTACGAACCAGTTTACAACGTGAATAAACTTGATCCAATAATCGTCCATTAGTGGACTTCTCCAGTTCCAGTGTAGTTCCTCCTTGTGCCCGGCGACATGATAACAAATCCCCTATACCCCCTTAAGTGTGAGAAGACAGAGCATTTACTTTC
>JAANYP010006419.1:0-102370 GCA_020465985.1 Centrapalus pauciflorus | reverse complement strand
TTATTCAAAGACTACTTGTATAAAAGTTATAAAACACATATATATCACTTGTTTTCATAATATTTACACTTATATGATGTGTTTATATATTTATAAACACATTTGAAGAAAACAACTTAAAAACAAAACTAGAAATTTATAAACTTGAGTTTTTATGAAACTTGTTGTTGTTGGTGATTATATATAGGGTAAAGGTCTTACAATAGCAACCTACTTTTGAAAATGTATTGATATGGTACGTCTACTTTTTTAATTGTCTATATGGTACGTGTACTTCAATTTTCTGTATCGATATGATCATTCTACATAATAGAACCCGGTTTTTACATACGAAACATGGTTCTAATAGTATAAAAAACAGGGATCTATTACCAATATGGTCATATCGACATTTAAAAATTGAAGTACAGGTACCATATCGGCATTTAAAAAAGTAGACGTACCATATTGATAAATTTCCAAAGTAGGTTACTATTGTATGACTTTACCCCTTGAATAAACAACAAGAATCACTAGTTATTTCAAGTTTATAAACTACGGATTTTCGGCAGAAAATTTATATCGACTTTGAAAATTCATAACTAATTCATAACTTAACGAAATGAGTTGATTCTTGTCTCAAAAGTTAGATCTATGTCTTAACTATAGATCTGGAAGTTTTCATAATTTATTTTGGAGTTTAAGACCTCCAGAAATTATTTGGGAAACCGAAAGTTTGACAGCTCAAAAATGGCCAACATAGGGTTTTCAACAAGCTTTTTCCCCAACCTAAACATCTCGAAAAATGGCCGTTTGTTGACTTTAAAAATTCTTTGTATATAGTAGTTTAATGTCCAAGAAAACCAAAGCCTAAAACGGTTTTGAGCTTGGTCAAAAACAGCCTCAAAGTAGGCCGAAAAACCTTCGAAAAACCTGGAAAATTATATATATATATATATATATATATATATATATATATATATATATATATAAACTTGACGTTTTAAGTGGGTTTTATTTATAAACTTGTAATGTTGGGTGATTTAAGACTTAAAAATCTATATATATATATATATATATATATATATATATATATATATATATATATATATATATATATATATATATATATATATATATATATATATATATTATCATATATTAGAGATATTAAGTCCCTATTATCATTTAGGGCTCGATTAAACTCATCGGTGCATCACCCATCAACTTACGCTAAATGCATTTTTCGCCAATATTTGCCATCGCATCCACGGTGAGTCCTCATAGCCCCTATTTTCACACTGTTATGTTTTAGGGTTGAAATACATGCTTCGTTTTCATATGGACACGAAAACAACTTCATTTCTATTATGTATTACACATGTGGTTCCATCAGCCCTTATATCATGAACCGTTAATTGCATTCATTTGTAAGCGCGAATATATTGTGGATAGATCTATCGGGAGTAATGTCCCCCATTCGGGTTAGTTCGACTCGGCTAACAGCGAGTGCATATATATTTAACACACGGTATTACGGGGAATACTGCACAGGGCAAAACTCATTTAATTAAGCTTCGGTTGCATGATGGTTTATATGTAATACATAACATGGAATTTATGATTTTATAAATTCAAACTTAACTGTTGTTGTCCATACAAGTCAGATTTACGTGTAAACCTATGAGCTCACCAATAATTTTTGTTGACGTATTTTAGCGTGTATTTTCAGGAAATTAAGGCAAGTGTGCCTTCAGATGTATTTTTTTCAAGCTTCCGCACCTAAGGAGTCGCATGCATTTTCGAAACTACCAGATATTTAGCTGCATTATTTTGAATACTTTAATTATGTACTTAAATCTCTGTATTGTGCGAACTTCTTTTTCTTCATATCAGGCTATGTATAACCTTACTATATTTTAAAGTTTTATCGATGTATTTTTGAAAACGTCCATATAGTGGTCATTCGTTGTGATTATGGTTACGCTTCCGCGACGTCACGCTTCGTTGCCAACCGGGGTAACGGGGTGTGACACCCGGCCACCAGAAGTCTACTTTCATATCATTGTACACCTTTATACTCCCAGGGTGAACTGAAAATTTAAATTGATGAGCCTCTTCTATAATCACTTTTCTCATGCACCCAAACTTTGGCACCCATATCCTTCCGTAAACAGCTTTCAAGCCAATCTCATCAGAATCCATAAACCTCTTCTGCACCCTTATGTCCTCGGCGCCAATATTTTCTTCCTTTATCTTTGAGCAGTGATATCGTCCAATCTGTACATGTTTTATGGGACAATATCTCGTGTTTACATAGCTTTTTGGTTGTTTTTCGTCTCAAACTCGATCTTATAGGTTTATGTTGTCATTTCAGGTGTAGGTTGAATAAATTGGGGTGAAAGGACCTGAAACAAGGAGAATTCGGTGAGTTCAACGACCTACTCGGCGAGTTCGCACCAAAACAGAAAGTCTGATCTGCTCAGAACTCGGCGAGTCAACGACCTACACGGCGAGTTCACCCATTTCTAGAACCGAATTCCCAACATGATCTCGGCGAGTTCATACATGTACTCGTCGAGTACACATGAAAGCAGTTAATTTCTGAATATTCCTGATAAATGCCAGATCAAATAAGGAGTCGGCAACTCATGAACTCGGCGAGTTCCCTCCATCTACTCGGCGAGTTCACCCTCCTAGAGATCAAATCAGAAGATGACAACTCAAGAACGCGGCGAGTTCAGTCCTTCTACTTGGTGAGTTCTCCCCAGCCTATAAAAGGAAATTTCTGCCCATTTATTAAGGAGATGAAATTTTATCAAAAATTCACACACACTTTTCTCTGATTTCTTGAAGAAGAAGGAAGGCAAGAAAAGCTTCTACCTTGGAGTTTTGTTTCAAAGGATTGCATCTTCATCACCATATGTTATTAGGGGAGTTTTTCGTATACTTAAGTTTATCTTAATGTTTGGAATGCTTGCTTATTGGAAGCATGTCATTCGATTATGTTCCTTGTTTGTTCGTTTATGCTTTTCCGTGTTTCAGTTGTTGAAAAAGTTCTTGTTTGATGTTTTAGTTCAATTTGTTAATTTTCTACGTTAAATAGTGCAGTTCTGGCAAGAACTCGCCGAGTTCATGACAAACTCGCCGAGTTCAATTTATAGTTAACATTCTGTCATAGGGGTGTACTCGCCGAGTTCAGGCCCATACTCGCCGAGTATGTGGACCTGAACTGATACCTTTTCGATGCTCATAAAAAAATAATAATAAATATAAAAAAAATAAATAATTAATAATTAATTTTCGGTCAAAAAGAGCATCTCGAGGCCTGCCCCTGACACCCGCAGGTGAACTCGCCGAGTTCCCTGCCTTACTCGCCGAGTTCTCGGCCGTTTTAACCCTATTTTTCAGTTTCTTTCTCTTCATTATTTTGAAACCCTCTCATCTCCTCCTCTCTTTTCTCTCAGCCGACAGCCACCAAACCACCCCATATTTCTCCGTTTGTTGCTAGTTTCTCCGCAAATCTTCATAGTTTTGTTTCCCTTTTGTCAAATACAAGTGTGGGAGCCTTTTTCGGGTGTTTTGGGGTCATTTTCGACGTCCTCCGCCGTCCGCCGCCACCGCCTCGCCGGATTTTCTGGAAACTCTACTCCTCCGTCTCGTATCTCTATTTTGGTACATTCCTTGTCTCTTGTTATGAACTTGTCAAGAATCTCTCATGCTAATTTTAATTTTTTTTTTTTAGTGTGTTTTTGTTAAATGTTCATTATAATATTTGAAATTGTTGTGTTGTTCTTGCATTCTTATCTTCTTAGTTTAAGTAGTATTGTGAAAAATAGTTTCTACCAATTCAATCAACTAGATGCAATTAATATGAACACAGAATTTAATCAACACTAACCAAATGATTCAATTGAAAATCTTGTTGAATACACAATGATGAACTGGAATATTCTTCGTGCAGAACTGCTGTTCTCAGAAATGAAAGCGTACAAACTAATCTTCTGACCGATTCTCCCTATTTTGAAAGTCAACATGACTATTTATACAAATTTACAAACTATAAGGAAATTACACAATCAGTCCCTAGACTTTGATATTTCATCAATTAAAAACATATTCTAACAATCTCCCCCTTTGATGAAAGTAGCAAAGTCTTCAAGTTGACAAGCCCAGCTTCTGTTCAAATCTTCTAATACTTTTCCGATCTGACAGCCTCCATTCAATTTTAGAAATAAACTCGACCATGAGTTTTCGATCATTAACTGATAAAGCTCCTTTCTTTGTCTTCCTCTTTTGATCTGCAGCCAGCTTGCCTTTCAGACCATTCAACACCTTAATCAACGTTCCATCAGAAAACTTGTTCAGCTCAACACTTCTCATAGCTCTCAACCTTTTATTTCTATCTTTGTACATGACAGCTGGATGCTTCACCATTATAACTTGAAACTCTTTAAGCTCACCAGCAAATTTAATATCTCTGTGAGGTGCAGTCATGTTTATCTTCCTCATGCCTCTCTCAACTCCAATCTGTAGATCTTGCACTGACATTAATACCAGTTTGGTATGCATGAAATGAAACAATGTCTTCAGCGCAAATCTACAACGTTCATTCCTTTTATTTCTGCACAGTTCGTCAAAAAGATCTTCAATATCGACCAAGTGCATGTTGAACATGTCAGCTTCAGTGAATATATACGTATTTCCATCAGACCTGGTTACAGTAAACTTCGGATAAAAAACCTTAACAAATCTTTCCTTTTCAATCATCACCAGATCCACTATTCTGAAATCGCTCTTCACCTTCTCAACCTCTTGAGTCTTATTCCTCAGGAAACTGGCATAGTTAACCAGATTGGGCATATTCGGCTCTAAAACTCGGAATAACTTGTGAAATGAGCAAGGAGCTTGCTTTTTACAAAAGATCCGTTTCTCTAAAATGTCTTCAATGTACGGCATCTTGTTTCTTTTCCTTATGAACTCAGCAGACCTGTTCTCTGGTAGTTCAAGCTTTTTCACCTTTTTCTTACTTATCTCATCCTTATTTAACAAAGTCAACATATCTTAAATCTCTCTCTGCACCACTTGTTGTGCTTGAAATCTTAATCTGTGTTGCTTCTTTGATTCATCAGCAAGTACAAATTCATTAAAGAATCTATCCATCACTTCCACTTCATTTAAAACAACGGTTTCTTGAGCGACACTGCTCTCAACAGGAAACTCCTCAAACTCTTCTTTAATCTGTACAACTACCTCAGGCTTTTCAACCGTTGGTGTTGATTCAACATCTTTCATGATTTCTTCAACTAACACCTCCTCTTCTTCTATTCTTTCAGCTCTAAAGTCAACATCAGTTAACGCAATTATGTCATCATCTTCAGACAATTCAATATACTCTTCTCTTCCTTCTCCTATCTCTAGAATACTCGGCTCTTTCTCTTTCTCTTGTACATCTTCCTCAGAATCAATATATTCAACAAACTGATAGATATCAGGCTGAGTGTTCAAAGGAACTGGAACATCTTCATAAAGAATCAATCCCAGTTCTCTCTGTTCACCCGCTGACTGTTTGGATCCTCCGGCTTCTTTCCCTTGAGTTTCTGGCTCCTTCTCTGGATATGTCAGCATTAAAATCCCCGGCGTCGGTTGATCAAGCTTTCTCCTCTTCTCCCCCTCATGAGGAGCATCATCGGAGTCTTCGTCATGCTCATCATGTTTCCTCTTTGACGAGGAAGCTTGAGCCTTGCAGGTCTCTTCCACTGCAGCTACTCGTTCAGACAAATTACCTAATGCCGTTACCACTGTATTTTCCAAACTGATCATGCGTTCTCTCATCTCGTCAAATTGATCAAAAACAAAATCTTTCAACTCTTCCTTCAACTCTTCTATTGCTTGTTTTGATTCATTTTTCTTAACTGACTCCTCCGCAACATCCTTTCCCTTCAAGAACTTCTGAATGTTGGTCATTTGAGCCATTACCTCTGCCAGTTGATTAGATACGTGCATGTTTACTCCAGAAACAACTTCATTTAACGCATTTTTCAAGGTAGATTCAGTTACAAAAGGGGATAAATTCACCACTGGGTCACTAAGACTTCCAGTTGTCACAGCAGTCGAACTTGTATAAAGAACTTCTGTGTGGCCAGTGCTCAGAGTTGTTATTGACGTTTCTCTGACTGGACTTCCACCCTCTTCAAGTGACGGAGCAACAAATGCTTCCGTTACTAAGGGTGTTCCGGTGGGAACACTAAGTTCAGCCACACTCACTTCAACGAATGAAGTTGACTCAAGTGTCCTAAATTGTATAGGATCTAGACTTTGTGATTCAAATGAAGTCGTACACACGGGTAGTTGTGCACTTGTTTTAATATCCATCAAGTCCAAGTGACTTTCGGATAGATCGTGTGGTTCATCCCTGTGTTCAAATGAAACAATCTCCTGTTGAGAGGAGACTGAGTGGATAGGAAGGTGTGCAGTCGTCAGTGGGATACTGACTTGTTCAATGCTAACTCTCATAGGAGAGCTAACAGCAGATGTAGCTATATCCCGGCTTTCTGGGCTTAGGACCTCCCTCACACTCGCTTCAGCTATCTGCACTATATCAATCATCAAACCTCCTCCCTCATGATGATCACCTCCATCATCACCATCATCATCATCATCATCATCAGCTCCTTCTCCCTCTTCTTCTTGAATATCAGATAATGTCCTCTCAAAATCTGACTTTTCAGCTTCTTCCTCACCACCCCTCACACTTCCTACTCCCTCACTCACAGACTGGGCAACCTGAACTTCAGCCCCTTGCTGAGGTTCCTCGATCCTTAAAGCTCCTGGGCTAAGAGAACCCGGTTCCTGAGTCTCTATAGGAGCATGATCTATTCTGTACAATCTCACATTTTCACTTTCTTGATCTGCATACTTCAGCAAATATTCAGGAATTGGCATGATGTTTGCATTTGGAGAGTCCGGCACTTCATGTAGACTCATCATAACATAGTCTGGGCATCGCTGAGAGTTGGCTCGCTTTGGAATATTTTCATTTGCCCTTAAGATCCCTCGAATAAGAATCTGTATAAATCTCTGAAGTGGCACAAATTTCCTTGCTCTATTTGTTGTTTTTGCAAGCACAACCTCCTTTAGATCCTCCCATATGCACTGAGCAAAGTCATAATGTTTGTTGAACGCTATGCCATGAAAGATTCTCAAGCAGTGAATGCTGCATCTGTCAATCCCTGTATGCTTAGATGTCATACACCTATTGATGATCCCAAATAGTGTATACCATTCGCCATTCAATCCATTTCTGTGAAACTTTGAGCTCTTTGGTAGTGGTTTTGAGTATCCCAAGCAGATCAAGTCATGTACCAGCTCTTCATCAGAAACAAAGTCTTCAAAATCTGCCAACTCAGGGAAATTCACAGTATCTAGACGTCTTGGAAGAAATAGGTTATGACGCAGTCTTGCTAGGGTGATTTTCGTTTTGAACTGGTCAATCGTCACTTTGAAGTGGTGATTTCCGTCCGCGGGAACAAATTTGACAGTGTGCCAAAATTGTTGTAAATACACTTGAGGAATAGACGGTTTGTATTGTAATAGATACCCTAGTGGGTGGCCTTTCAAAATGTCCACTATGATAGGATGGCTTACTTTGATGACTTTGGTATCAAGACGATGATTATTGTCACGAAAAGGAAGGCAATGTTTTGGTTTGACAAGTTGATTATCTGGGATAATATGTGTTTGTGATGAACGGGCCACTGAGGTTGATCTGACTGGGGTAGACACAAGAGTATGGTTTGATGATGATTGAGCATCAGAGGAATTTGAGTTCTGGGATTGCACAGGAGATGCCATTTGAATACCTGTAAAAATTAAAATTCATGTTAGGCTTATCAAGTACACAAATGACAACCTTCAAAATGTAGAAAAACTTGTAACATTTTATCAGAAATTGCAAAAACTTGTGATTTTCTAGTTTAAAGCATCGGGATTCCTGACAATAATTGAAAATTATTGAGAGGACTCCAAAGTCAATCGTTTAGAGACCAATGTTAGAAACACACAAATTTATAACAATTTCTTAAAAAAATGTGACATTTTTCTTAAAACTTTAAAATACTACACTTAGAAAAATTTTCTGATGAAACTCGAATGAAACTACACGTTTCTCGAATGACTCTTTAACAACCTCGGGTGACACATGAAACAACTCGAATAAGTCTACACCCAACTCGAATGATGTATACATGAAACTCGACTAAGTCTATATACAACTCGAATGATACATTCATGAAACTCGACTAAGTCTATATACAACTCGAATGATACATTCATGAAACTCGACTGTCTATATACAACTCGAATGATACATTCATGAAACACGACTAAGTCTATATACAACTCGAATGAAGTTTGACTCAACTCGAATAGGTCTTGAAGTTTCTCGAATGAAGATATGTAAAACTCGAATATACTAAGTACTAAACTCGATTGAAACATGAGGTCTAATACTCAACTCGAATGAACAATTCAATTTCTCGATAGGACCTTGTCCCCAACTCGAATATACTAAAAATGTTCCAATTGTAACAAACTCGCATGATACACATGTTTCTCGAATAAACCCTTATTCAATGCGATTGACACACATACTTACTCGAATAGCATTACAAACAACTCTATTGACTCTTGGGTTCTCTCGAGTCTAATTAGAATCAACTCGAATCAGTCATCATGAAACTCGAATAATTCTCTTATGAAACTCGAATAATTCTCTAATACAACTCGAATTATTCTTAAGTCAACTCGAATGGAACTTTCATACAACTCGAAAGACTCTGTAATGCAACTCGAATGACACTGTAAACTAACTCGAATGACTCTTTATTCGAGAACTGTCCTTTTATTTTTCTTACAAGTCTAAAACACACTGATTTAATGAATTTAAGTTCAGAAATGTTTTTCAGTGTTTTAAAACTTGTACCCCCTCGAAAATGCATTTTAAACATATTTGTTTTACTGAACTTTGAACAAAAACAACTTTAAAGTTGTTAAAAATTCAAGTTTCAGTTTATTCATGAACTCGAAACTGTTTCATAGGAAATTCGATGATTCTGTTTGTGTGAAGTAAAAATGACTTATGAAATAGCAGATTCATAGTCATAATGCTTATCCGAACAACATCACACCATTTATTTCTGTTTCATGAGCAAATCACAGTGTTTGCCATTAACGATGAAGAACTCAAAAATAAAAAATAAAAAATAAGAACAGATAGTCATACTTGAACAGATATACGGAACTATAAACATTCAAACTGAAAAAAAATAATGAAAAACAATCTTTTACTCACAATTTTGACTAAAAACCGTCGGTTGTAGGTTTTTGAGTTTTCTTTGAAGTGAAGGAACCTTATTTGGAGAAGATGAAGTGTTCGGAATTTCGAAAAAGTAATTTTGAATTTGAAAATTCAAATTTATATTCAACAATTATCCGGCCCATTTTGAAATTTTCAAATTTCAAATATCCGGCCCATCTTTTACTCCAAATTAGCCCACACACCAATTATTTTTAATCAAAAATGGTGACCAAAAAAAATATTAATTTCACAAAACAAAAAAAATTTTATCAGCACAAAAAAAATTTAAAATGTACTAAAAAAAATCACAATAAGAAAAAAAATTTGTACATAACACAACACACAAAAAAAATTTTAAACCATAAAAAAAATCAAACAAAAAAATTTTAACAAAACAAAAACAAAAAAAATTTTCTCCCCCTTGAATTTCCGAAAGTTGCTCCCCCTCAACTTAATATTCAATTGCTCAGCTCTGCTCCCCCTACAGAATAACAGAAAAATTTTATCAGATTTATTCAAAATCAGATAAATTTCTTTTCAGCTCCCCCTGCATATGACATTCCAGATCTTGTTAAATTCTCAAGTATATAAACTTTCTATGAATCATGAATTTAACATCAGATAAAAATCACTTAAAAAATGAAAATTTTAAAATTAAAATTTTGAAACTACTGAATTATTAAATCTTAACGATTCAACATACCTAATTTGTATACCAAAAAATTAAACCGCTTTTCATCTAACGCTTTGGTAAACAAATCAGCTAGTTGATATTCAGTAGGTACAAAATATAATTCTATATTTCCATTTTCTACATGATCTTTAATGAAATGATACCGAATGTCGATGTGTTTCGTTTTTGAATGTTGCACCGAATTTGATGCAATAGCTATTGCACTCTGAGAATCACAGTATATTGGAATCTTCTTTGGTGTAAACCCGTAATCACGTAGTTGGCTTTTCATCCACAACACTTGAGAACAGCAGGAAGATACAACAACGTACTCTGCTTCAGCTGTTGACAATGAAACACAGTGTTGTTTCTTGGATGACCAACATACGGGTTTGTCACCTAAGAATTGTACTGCTCCTGACGTACTCTTTCTGTCCATCTTATCACCTGCGTGATCAGCGTCAGAAAAAGCAGTCAGATGAAATGAAGACTCCCTAGGATACCACAAACCAAGATTTGGAGTACCTTTGAGATATCTTAAAATTCGTTTTGCAGCTGTTAAGTGTGATTCTTTTGGATTTGCCTGATATCTAGCACAGACACATGTAGCAAACATAATATCTGGTCTACTAGCTGTTAAGTACATTAATGACCCAATTATACCTCGATAATGGGTTACATCTACAGGTTTCCCTGAGATGTCCGCATCGAGTTTTGATTTTGAATCCGTAGCCATGGGAGTTTTCATAGGAGTACTATTGACCATGTTAAATTTCTTCAACATATCTTGTATGTATTTTGACTGATTGATAAAGATACCATCAGTTAATTGTTTTACTTGTAATCCTAAGAAAAAATTTATTTCACCCATCATGCTCATTTCGAATTTCTGGGACATTAAAAATGCGAATTTCTTACAAAATTCTGGATTTGTAGACCCAAATATTATATCATCTACATATATCTGTATTACTATGATATCTGGCCCCTGACGTTTTATAAACAGGGTTGTGTCAACTGCACCTTTTGTAAATCCACATTTCAACAGATATGTTGAAAGTGCATCATACCAAGCACGAGGTGCTTGTTTAAGGCCATACAGTCACTTATCCAAAATATATACATGATCAGGTTTCGAAGGATCAGTAAACCCTTCGGGCTGATATGTATATACTTCATCTGTTAGTTCCCCGTTTAAAAACGCAGTTTTGACATCCATTTGATATACTGTAAAATTTTTATGTGCGGCAAAAGCTAAAAACATCCTTATTGCTTCAATGCGTGCAACTGGTGCGAATGTTTCATCATAATCAATCCCTTCTTGTTGACTGTATCCTTTGGCCACGAGACGAGCTTTATTCCGAATAACGACACCGTGTTCATCTTTCTTGTTCTTGAAGATCCATTTCGTGCCAATTATGGATTTGTCTTTTGGTCGCTCAACAAGTCTCCAGACCTTTAACCGTTCGAACTGGTTGAGTTCTTCTTGCATCACTACAATCCAATCAGCGTCCAGAAGGGCTTCTTTTACAGTTTTAGGCTCAATCTTACTCAAAAAATTTGAAAATAAGCATTCATTTATTGTAGCCCTTCTGGTTTGGACTGATGAAGATGGATCACCAATGATATTCTCTATTGGGTGATTTCTTGTCCACTTAACTGTATGTGGAAACGGTTCTATTGGGTCTTGGTTGGGATTGGAATCGAAATATGGTTCGGGAGTTGCTGCAGATGTTGTAGGTGGAACATCTGAGGTAGGAGCTTCTAATTGTTCAGAAGTAATAGGGGTTTCAAAAATATGTGGAGGTTCAATTGGTTGTACAATCTCAGTAGTTGACTGCACATTTGCTGTTGAAGCTTCTCCAGTTTCTTCTGAACTTTGTTGTTGAGAAAGATCTGAAACTACGACTGGATCTTCAGTGATCCTGTCAGGCACCAAATTTTGAACATTAGATTTGGGAGTTTCAAAATAATCATCATAAAAGTTCTCAAACAACTTATTTAATTCATTTTGTTCAGCATTTTGTCTATTTGACTCCAATGAAGTCTGCATGTTAGGTTCGGGTCCTGAACTGGTGTGTTCAGAAGCCATTACCACTCCTTCGTCAAATTTAACATTTACGCTCTCGTTGACTATCTTGGTTCTCTTGTTGTATACTCGGAAAGCAACCGACTCCTTTGAATACCCGATGAAGATTCCTTCATCCGCCTTTTGATTAAACTTTCCCAGATTGTCTTTATCATTCAATATAAAGCATCTGCAACCAAAGACATGGAAAAATTTAACATTAGGTATTCGTTTATTGATCAGTTCATACGGAGTCTTTCCGAATCTTTTATTTATTATTGAACGGTTTTGTGTGAAACATGCTGTTGCAACCGCTTCTGCCCACAAGAACAATGGTAAATTGGAGTAGGCCAACATCGTCCTAGCTGATTCCACTAGTGTCCGATTTCTTCTTTCAACGACACCGTTTTGTTGTGGAGTTCGAGCAGCTGAGAATTGATGTGTAATTCCTACTGAATTTAAGAACGAGTCTAATGATTTGTTCTTGAACTCTGTTCCATTGTCTGAGCGAATTGTCTGAATGGTGAGTTGCAACTTTACTTGTATTTTTCGGATGAAGTCGATGATAGATTCGGTTGCATCTGATTTTGATTTCAGGAAAAACACCCATGTGTATCGTGAATAGTCATCAACTATCACCAATACATATCTTTTCTTATTTATACTTTGTACTCTCATTGGTCCACACAAATCCATATGCAGTAACTCTAGTGCTCTTGTGGATGAGTGTGCTGTTTTGGATTTGTGTGTGACTTTTGTCATCTTTCCTTTTTCACATGCTGCGCATAGTTGCTCTTTTTGAAATTTTAGCGCCGGCAGCCCTTTAACTAACCCTCCTTTTGCTAGGTTGGTCAGTTCATTGAAATTCAGATGTGAAAGGCGACGATGCCACAGCCATGCTGTTTTAGATGTTGCTTTTGACAATAAGCAGACATCTTTCTTCAGATTGATCGAGGCTAAATCAATGGAGTATAGATCTGTTTTCCTGTTTCCTGCTAGAATTTCTTTTCCTTCTGCTGATCTGATGCTGCACCGATTGGCTTTGAAGTTGACTTCTAACCCCTTATCACACAGTTGTCCAATACTGAATAGGTTATGACCAAGACCGTCAACATAAAAGACCTTTTGGATTGTGATTTTGTCATACTTCAGACTTCCGTATCCCTTGATCGGACAAAACTGATCGTTTCCAAATCTTACCGTCCCACAGAACTTTTCTACAAAGTCCGTGAGTGTGTCTCGTTGTCCGGTCATGTGTTTGGAGCATCCCGAATCAAGGTACCAGACATGGTTTACCTATAAAACGTAATAGCACATGAGGTACCCACTTGTAGTTGGGTACTTTAGTTTTAGGTAAAACATGCATAGTATCATTTGTTTTTCTAACTGATATGGCTTTAGGCTTATCGTTTGAATTTATTTTAGGTACCCATTTTTGAATTGTTCTTTTGGGTATCCACTTTTGTACAATTCGCGGTGGAATTGTTTTTGAAATTTTTATCTGTGGATCCTTTTTCTGTTCATACAATGGGTCCTTTTTCTTTGGTTGCCATACAAGCTTATTATACTTCACAGTTTCAGACTTACAAACATAAGAATTCAAAGCAATTAATTTCGATCTTGAAAACTTAATACAAGAATTATTAACAATTTTATCATTATTACAGACAGAATGTTCAATTTTGCTGTTTCTATCTGTAACAATTTTTTCTTTCACGCGCCATTCTTGTTTTATAATCTTGTTTTTCTCTTCTCTTTTCTTCTTTCGCCACACTTGTTTTCTCGACCCGTTCACAACGTTATCTGACATAAAAGAAGTTTGAGAATTAGAAGATTTAGATGCTTGTTTTTTCTGTAACTTTTTCATACCTGTTGAAGATTTGACTTTACGTGCAAAAGAGTCCGTTGATGAGGATGATTCACCCTTTTCAAAACTAGGAGACTTAACAAACAGTTTTGTTTTCTCCTTCTTTTGTTGCACTGATGGTGAATTTTCAGATGGTTTTAAAGAGTCTGTAGTCATTCTTTGCAGAATTTTAACAGATTCTTTATTACCAGTTGATAGTTTGTTAGTCAAAGGTTTGATAAATTCACCAAATTTACCAAATCTTTGATCTAATGAATTAACATCAGAGTGCATGAACAGATCAAATTCTTTTTCTGAATTTATAGAATCCAGAGAAATAGATGAATGTGGATCAGACACATTTATGTTTTTAGACTTATCTTGCAACATTTGTTCTATTTTTAGTAATTCAGACTTGAGTGTTCCATTCTCTGTCTCAAAACTTTTAATTTTCAATTCTAAATCAGAATTTATCTGTTCTAAAATTGAATTTGGTAAATATAGTTTTTGAGACTGAGTTGGTAATTCAGACAAATCCTTTTCAGAATAAGTTTGAATGTACTCTTCTTTAGTATCAACAATGTTGCTGATTTCATTTATCTTGGTATAGTCAACATAATTTTGCATTTTGTCTGATCTTGACCTTTTGATTTCTTCACTGGATTCTACTTCTTCAGATGCTTTCAAGAATGTCATTTTTAATCCTAAATTCATGTATCTGACATCATATAATGTTGGTGAATTTGATATAGCTTTTGTCAGATACTTAGGATTTTCCCAACCAATACCAGATTTAGAGTTATAAAACTCTGTATCTTTTGGTTGATTTAAATATATTGTTTGATCTGTTTGCCCTCTTTTAATAAATTCATCCTCCATCTTTTTTATTTTCTCATAAAGTTTAGTTCTTTCTTCAAATATGGCATGATATTTTACAGAAAAGTTTGAGGCTTCTAATTCAGCTATTCGCAGACTTTCTTGTAAATCAGATATTTTGTGATTCAGATTGAGTATATTGCTTTGAAGTTCTTTTTCCTTATCTTGTAAGTCTGAGACAGCTCGTAAAGCTAAGGCTTTATCTTTGGAAAAATCTAGGACTAAATTGTGTTCATTTAGAAGTTTGTTTTCCAAAGAATGAACCTTTTTCTTTTCTGCTTTTAAGGATTTTTCAAACTTTTTAAGCATGAAAGCCATATTAGTTAGTTTTTCTTCTAATATGCATGAGTCGTCAATATCAGAATCTGAAATAGAATTTACCTCCTGTCCTTCTGAATCCTCTGAGTTATCAGACTCTGAATCCTCCTCATTTTCAGCTTTATTATGGCCAGATGCCATTAATGCAACTTCTTCTTTTTCTTCCTCTTCATCAGAATCAGATTCTCTCCTCTCTTCATCCTCTTCATCCGTCAGTCCAACCCACACCTCATCTTCAGCTATCATAGTTGATTCACTCAGTTCAGATTCATTGAAGATTTCTGACGTTAGACAGATATGGGCATCTTCATCTAAAATGTCATCATCTTCTGATAACTGTAACCAATGATCATCCTCCGCCATAAGAGCTTTGCCTGACTCTTTCTCTTTGGCTAAGAGGGCCTTTCTTGTATAGTAGTCTGAATTTTTGACTACTGGAGATCTGCATTCCCGGGCATAGTGACCTGGTTTTCCACAGTTATAGCATTTCTGTTCAGATTCCTTCTTGGCTGATTTATCTGATTTGTCATGTTTGTCAGACTTGCGTGCACTACTCTCTCCAGCTTTCTCATATTTATCCTTTTTCTCAACTTTTCTTGAGCCTGTTTTGTAGCGCATTTTGTTGTTTGTTGGCTTCCTGTAAAATTTCTTCTGAAATGCCTTTGTAAGCAGTGCCATCTGCTTTTTCATCTCTTCAATCTCTGAATCTGCAGATGAATCTGATGATTCTGATTCTGATGAGGTACTGCTGATTACAGCTCTTTTCTCCTTTTTGAGCTTGTATTTATACTTTTTCTCCGCCAGTAGAGCTAGTGGATCAGCAGTTTCTTTTTCCGCTTTCTTCTTTCCAGATATTTTCCTCAAAACAACTTCTTGGTAGTTGTTGAGGTTTTCGAATATCATATGAAAATCCATCTCCTCTATATCTTTCGTTTGTTGGATTATCATAGCATATTTTTCCCATTCTGGATTTAGCACATTTAAAAATTTGACATTGATGTCCAAGTTGGACTTCGTCACTCCGTTTCTTTTTACTTCACTTACCAGATTTACAAATCTGAGATAAGTGTTTTCCAGAAGCTCACCTTCACGAGCTCTAAAGTTCTCAAATGTCATGAGACTATTCCTAGCCCTATTAGTAGCAGCTCTGTCTGATCCCCGCATGATTTTGCATACTTCATCCCAGATGGACTTAGCAGTCTTTGTATTTGTCAGACAAGTGTATATTTCATTGGGGATTGAAATCAACAATAACTTTCTTGTAGTCTTGTCCCCTAACTTTCTCTTTTTCTGGGCCTCTGTTAGGTTTGTTACCTCAACAGTCCTTGGTGGTATTGGGGGATTTCCAGTTGGTACTCCTGGGATCATTTCCATAAAAATTGCTGGTCCTTCATTTAATGATTTCAGCATTTCTTCAGATAAATCATGGAAACTGATAAATTCAAGAAACCGCTCCCGCCATTGGACATATTCCCCTCTGTATAAGATTGGGGGTTTGTTTTCTGATCCCATAGCAAGTGCATCTTTAGACATGTTGATTGTTTGTTGGGAAACTTTGACCAAGATCAAATGAACTCCGAATGAGATTGAAAAATTTGATCACACCTTGAAACACAGATTAGTACTGAAATCTACAACACAATGGCTTGTTAGTAGTAATAAGCAGTGAATTGTGTTTGGATTAATGTGTGTGACAAACTTGAATGATTCTTGTGTTATGAGTGACACTTGAATGAATGTAGTGTAAAACTTGTTTGATTCTTTGATCAATCTTGAATGTGTGTTTGATCAAACTCGAATGTAAGTTTGATCAAACTCGAATGCTTTTCTGATAAAACTCGATTCAAGTATATGATAACATCTTATACACAAACTCGAATGAGTGTTTTGTTAAACTCGAATCAATGTTATACAAAACTCGAATGAGTGTTTTGTAAAACTCGAATCAATGTTATACAAAACTCGAATGAGTGTTTTGTAAAACTCGAATCAATGTTATACAAAACTCGAATGTGTCTGTTACAAAACTCGAGTGAATCTTGCACAACTCGAATGGGTCTTATATAAATCTCGAATTGGTCTTATATAAAACTCGAATGAGTCTTATATAAAACTCGAATTGGCCTTATATAAAACTCGAATGTGTCTTACATAAAACTCGAATGAGTCTTATATAAAACTCGTATGGGTCTTATATAAAACTCGTATGGGTCTTATATAAAACTCGTATGGGTCTTATATAAAACTCGTATGGGTCTTATATAAAACTCGAATGGTGTTCTGAAATTCAAGTTAGATTGTTGTCAACTCGAATATTACAGTTTGGCAACTCGAGTAATAGTAAGACACAACTCGAATAACAAAGCTAACCGACTCGATTAACTAAGATACCCGCCTCGATTAACTAAGATACCCGACTCGATTAACTGTTATATTCAACTCGATTTACACACAA
This sequence comes from Centrapalus pauciflorus, assembly GCA_020465985.1. Classification (NCBI taxonomy): domain Eukaryota; kingdom Viridiplantae; phylum Streptophyta; class Magnoliopsida; order Asterales; family Asteraceae; genus Centrapalus; species Centrapalus pauciflorus. The sequence continues at coordinate 84,797 of JAANYP010006419.1, read as the reverse complement.
GATGTGTATAATTCGAGTTTCTTAGAATTTTCAGCTTTTCAAGTCTTAAATTCAGATTAAATCCAAATTTTACCCAATTTCATTCAAATTGTAATCGAAGGTAAGGTTTTTGAATACAAACACTTTTTGTAAAGCACTTTTATGCAAAAATGGATCTAAACCAGACTTTTTCAATGAAACAGTACCGGTTTTTGAACTTTTCAAAATTTCAGAAAATTGCTTAGATCTTTTTCTGTGTTTTGAAAATCAAAACAAGTTTATATTCAATTGATTCGTCTTTGAAACCTGAACCTTCGATCCAATTAACTCTGAGAATGATCAACAGAATCAAAACCCCTAGTGATTTTAGGGTTTTTCCGAAAAATACTCAAGAACACGAAATACAAATTCAATCTCAATCAGAATGATTCATCCCTAAGTCTCTGATACCAATTGTGAAATAAAGTTTTTACCAATTCAATCAACTAGATGCAATTAATATTAACACAGAATTTAATCAACACTAACCAAATGATTCAATTGAAAATCTTGTTGAATACACAATGATGAACTGGAATATTCTTCGTGCAGAGCTGCTGTTCTCAGAAATGAAAGCGTACAAAATAATCTTCTGACTGATTCTTTCTATTTTGAAAGTCAACATGACTATTTATACAAATTTACAAACTATAAGGAAATTACACAATCAGTCCCTAGACTTTGATATTTCATCAATTATAAAAATATTCTAACACGGGATAATATAGTGGTGTTTTATCGAGCTGAGATTGAGTTTGGGGATTAATCCCCTGGCTGTGAAGAAACAAAGCAATCTGCTTCAGTCCGTTCATGAGCGCGGGCCGCAATGTTCTTGTGATGAACTCGGGAAGCGATGCCATGAGTGCGGGGCAAGATGGGATCGCAAGCGGTGGAGAGTCGAGCTCGGGCCGTGTCGTGATGAGCACGGCCACGATGGGGATCTCAACCGAAATAATTGGGGCGTGACCGCGATGGACAGGGCGACCCCGACTCTTTGAGCGCGGCCGCGATCCGGCTAGGGTTTAGGGTTAGGGTTAGGGTTTTGGGCTATGCGGGGTACGTGTTTGGGTATTAGGGTTTGTGTGTGTTACTTGGGAATCGTGCATAGAGTTTATAAGCTGTGTTTGTGATATCGGGTTATTATATTGTGATTCCAGGGTCTCGTGTTGATAGGGTTGGGATACAGGCAGAGAACCGAGACTTGAGGAGTGAGCTTTTAGGGTCATGTGAGTTTGTGAAACACCCATACAACAATAATACATATTTAAGTGTAATCAACAATAATTAATACATCAATACTTGCGGAATTAGGGTAGAATTAAAACTTTTACAACTAATGCATCTTAAGTGATGCATCCGAATAACAACTATTAAGTCTACGAGGTTACATGTCATGATCCTGCAAACGAATAGTCAAGGCCAAGAGGTCGACTACCCCAAACCCAACACAATCACCAAAGCATAACGTTAGTCTCGAGTCTACACTCTGAATAATGAGGAAGAATATAAGCTTCCCGATCGATAGCTTAAACCTGAAAAAGGGGGAACAACTAAAGGGTAAACAACAAAAGTTGTTTAGTGAATTCTAAGATTAATATAAATAACAATTACACGATAACCATGTCTATCCAACCCATATTTCCTATCAACCAAAATATAAAGGCCAATGATGGCCAATGCCAAATTAGAATGGGATCATCTCGTCCTCGTTGAGGACTATCGGTGTCCCACATCAATTAGTGGTTTATCAGGATTCACAACAAGATGGCTCACCTCACAGAGGGCTATTGTCTTTATAAACTATAACACCATTTCACTTCATTTCACTAAGGACTATTAGCATTCCCGACGTTTCACATTGTTTTACAATCCACTGTCACTGCCAGGCCTAGCTGAGTCAAGGTGGGGATCATAGTCGAGCCGAAGTGGGAATCCCCACGAATGTCATAGTAGCACGTTGTAACGCTTTTACATAGTCGCCTTTCAAATTCGGAACGTTACATTACCAGAGTACGTATTGCTAATGACAAAAATCAAATGTGATGGACAACATGGTTGCGGCCCAACGTGTCATAATCATCACCACGAAGGCGGCCCGTTACCGTCCTCACATGATGCCAACACCGCCACTAGGATATAACTCATGCTTGCAGCCCAACGTGTCATAATCATCACCCGCAGGCGGCCCGTTGTCGTCCTCATATGAGATAATACCATCACAATCCAATAACCACATACCCCATGGTCGTCTAGGGTTCCCTATCATAGTCGGGAGTGGTATTGCCTCTAGCATAGTACGAGGCTGTCCCTATCAAAGTCGGAACTTCCGACAATCCAAGTATGTCGGCCATCTGGCATCCAACGGGGCTAGGAATATTTCATGGACATCCAAAGGGGTCATATATCACAACAAATTAGGGTACGAGATGACTCATGAGAGTCTATAATGGTCCATAAGACCAATTAAAAGAAACTAATCATGTGGTTTCACTAACCGTTCTTCAATAACGGTTCTAAGATATCATCGGGGTCGTATGACATTACTAATAAACTTACCGATCAAATAGCCCTTTATCGCCATCCATAATCAGTTAGATTGTCACGAATGGTGACCCAGTATATGTAGCTTAAGGTGTCATGCATATATCTCAGTTATTATCAATCAATCAGACAAGTGAGTAGTCTAACCTACGAGATCATCAAACGTGAATTACCAACTTCCAACCAATATTATTCATACAAATAAGCAGTTAGGCATACCATATGAAATGCATAATAAACAAATCCACAACGATGTCAACTAGCATGGCAATTCACTTTTCAATTCATGATGCATTACAACATGTTCAATAAGGCTACAATAAAACCATCAATATAGCATATGAATATGCATGATCAAGTAGCATGTTATTATGGATAGTCTTATATCAAGTTATCAACAAAGGCATAAACAACAATTAACATGTAATCATTCATCTACATTAGTCCTAGAACTCACAGTGATTGGTTTAGAAGATTCCAAAGCCTTCCAATAAAGCCCCAATAGCCCGAAGAATGGCCAAAGCTCGAAATCAAGCTCCTTTCGACTCAATTCACCTAGAAGCATTCAAAACGCGTACTCGTGAGATCCCGAACACAATATAAGACTCTAAAGGTGACCTATTAGTAATGGGACCTCAAACCGAAAACACTAAATTCAATTGAGGCCCTACGAGTTCCGGAATGGATCAAAGGCCCTCAAACCCTTTAAACACTTAATTTAGAGGTGTAACGAACGTATAAGACCCGAGCACCGACCCGACCGACCAAAATCAATTTTGTGGGCAGAAAGTTGGTCATGACATGACCCTAGGGTGGTCATGGCGTGACCACTGAAGGTGTGACCTGCCTGCTCATTTTTCCTTCGCTCAATGCACCCCCAACTCACCAAAACTTCCATAAACGTTTTCATAACTTTGGAGGGACTTTACCAACAATATTAATAGAATAATAAGGTCACTTTAACACCTATAAACATATTAGAATCATTTCATAACACTCCATGATTCCATGGAGCTCATAGGACTCTGAATGAATCCTAAAATGACCGGAAACTCCAACCGACAACACAAAGCTCCAATTGAGCTTGAATTCAATTCTAACAAATCACATAGCAATATTAAACATGTTTGGGCTATGTTTAGGAATTTAATTCATAATTAAACATAAAAACCCAATTCCAAAATGTTTGGGTACTCATTGTGGCATTTCATCGAACAATTGGTGTGCGGTTTAGGCTTAAAACACCAACTTGAGCCTTTGCTCGAGTTTAACCCCCAACCAATACTTGGAATCAATAACATAACATATTTAGACCATTTTACACCCTTCCCAACTTCTCACTTTCAATCAAGTTTCACCCCTCAAGAAAACCTTTAATTTAAATAAACTACATTGCCATTAATAATATTTGTTTGAGGTAATTGCTATAAATTTTCCATAACACTAAAGTTCACAATTAAAATTGTTTAACAAAGTTGATTACCCATTTAATTAATATAATATTATCTCCAAATAATTTTCATTATTCCAATAATTATATTAACCCAACATCATTAGGGCTATAATTATTATTTGGGGTGTTACAATTCTTCCCCCGTTAAAAGATTCTGTCCTCGGAATCCTAAGACCAACACAATACATGGTGTTTTAAATACCACATGTCTTATTACACCGCAAATGTTAAATTGACATTTTCCCGAATGTACATAGCTAATGAGCATACAGAGATCAACAGATGCTAGCGACCTCACATCCAAACAACAGTTACCTCAAATTATTAAGTTTACCCCAACGACATAATCCTAGTTGCACTACGCAATGTATCCCCGCTAGATCACTTACATGATTTGACCACATTAAACGACATAATAAGATACTATACACATAGCATCACCACCGGACCACGTGGTATTCAAACATCTGGCCATGAACATAATCTAGTCACATTAAACGACTTTATCATTCTGAATCAACATATTGGTTCAATTGTTCTCTAAGAACTATTATTCATTGTGTGTTTAAAATGTGTGTATCTCAGGTAACCAGAGTTCTAGTAGGCCTGCTGGATCCAAGTAGATATTACATCTTTCGACGAGGAGTTCCTAACTACCTTCTTAGAGGTCGTTATGAGTTTATAGGTTGTTCATACACTTTGGACATTATGTTAATTATCGAGTCTCCACGTGTTTATCTTGGGAACAGTTAGGGATTAATATACAATATTTCTGTCGACGTGTTATTTACGTGAAATTGTGGAGTAGATCGAGGGTGTTACAATAAATCACATGAAAAAAAAAAATTCCATCATAGTTATAAAACTAAATCTTTTGATGCAAAAAGTATAACTATGATTAAACGTGCAATAGATGTCACCTAGTTCCACGGAAAAAATAGGAATAAAAAAATAATCTTATCCACCATACACTGGTTTCAAACGAATTAACCTCAATATAATTAAATCATGCATTTGTATATCTTCCAACATTTGGTTTGATTTGATTAGATAAGTTACATGATTTGATGCTTCAATTGAACCATTACATATCTACAATATATCTTTGTCTTTCTTTCTCTTCCATCTTTCTCATTTCTTTTAATTTAAATGCTATCTTTTTAAAATCAACAATTATGCATCATTCGCATATCGTTGGGCAGCTTCAAATAAGTCATATATTTATTCATTAAGTCAATCACCCATAATTAATAAATGAAAAAAAAAACAAATTCACTAGAGTAAGCAAGCAAGCAAGTCTCAAACTTTCAATACAATGCATCATTTTCCTTCATCCATAAACAAATTAAATGACATTCATGTATACCTACTTTACTTTCACCATCAGTCATGTGTCTTTAAACTTGCACAAATAGTTCTCAATTTAAACTCTTCTTCATCACTAATCTCTCCCAATAATAACAAAAAAACAAAAAAAGAAATCCTAAAAGAAAGAAAATTTTATCCTTTGATAGTGGTTTGTTAGCTATTATTCCTACAATGTCTACCTCTTCCCTATGTACTTTTTTGGTTTGTTATATTAGATACTAGTTTTGCATCCCATGTATAACATGAGTATATTAATAAAACATATATAAGATAATAAATTGTTGATATCAAAATAATATAAAAATTATCATTAAATATGAATTTAAATATGATAGAAGAAACTAATTATAATTAATAAAAAGTCAAGATAAGAACGTGATTGCATTTAATACAAAAAATTGTATTTTTAATATTATAACATTATAATGTACCAGTTATGCGATCATATATTGTATATTATATTACTATAATCGATATTTAAATATATTTTTATTTTTCAGTAATAAATAGTTTAAAATCAAGCTCCCATATATGAGAAAAACTTGTACTCATTTTTAAAATTGATTAAGTTGGTAAGATAAACTAATATTAATAAAAAAAATTTAAAGAATGCAAATAGATTTAAATTTAAATCATTTAATTAGATTGATTTTCATTAATGGTGGCTAAATTAAATAGTAATTAGTTTTAGTTTTTCAAATAATTAAAGACCAAAATTGAATGAGTTATATTAGGAAAATTGGGAGGAAAAATAAAAAACTCATTAGTTAAGAAATTGACATATGTCATTAAACTCAATTCATCACTAATCTCTCCCAGTAATAACAAAAAAACTAAAAAAGAAATCCTAAAAGAAAGAAAATTTTATCCTTTGATAGTGGTTTGTTATCTATTATTCCTACAATGTCTACCTCTTCCCTATGTACTTTTTTGGTTTGTTATATTAGATACTAGTTTTGTATCCCATATATAACATGGGTATATTAAATAAAACATATATAAGATAATAAATTGTTGATATCAAAATAATATAAAAATTATCATTAAATATGAATTTAAATATGATAGAAGAAGCTAATTATAATAAATAAAAAGTCAAGATAAGAACGTGATTGCATTTAAATTGGAAAATTGTATTTTTAATATTATAACATTATAATGTACCAGTTATGCGATTAATTATTGTATATTATATTGCTATAATCGATATTTAAATATATTTTTAATTTTCAGTAATAAATAGTTTAAAATCAAGCTCCCATATATGAGAAAAACTTGTACTCATTTTTAAAATTGATTAAGTTGGTAAGATAAACTAATAACAATAAAAAAATTTAAAGAACGCAAATAGATTTAAATTTAAATCATTTAATTAGATTGATTTTCATTAATAGTGGCTAAATTAAATAGTAATTAGTTTTAGTTTTTCAAATAATTAAAGACCAAAATTGAATGAGTTATACTAGGAAAATTGAGAGGGAAATAAAAAACTCATTAGTTAAGAAATTGACATGTGTCATTAATTATTTTGCTTTATTAATATATATATATAGATACATCAAATATAACACATATATACGAATACAATTAAAATTATAATAGAATATATGATGCAAACAAGTTTAAAACATGCATAGTACGAGAATATTTTTAATATATATAAAATATAATAAACTAAAAGCTATAGAATCCAATTAAAATTATAATAGAATATATTATGCAAACAAGTTTAAAACCTGCATATTACGAAAATATTTGTAATATATATAAAATATAATAAATTAAAAGCTAAAGATATAAATATCATTTATTAAACAAAAATATATAAGAATGATATTAGTATTCATTAAAACCCATTAATTTTGTATATTTCTATTAGTGTGTGTGAATAGTAATTATTTAATATTTTTTAACTTTTATTATATTATAATTAATAAGTTATTAGAGTATTAGATTTTGTTTGATTTGATTTGATTTGAATTTAAAGAGTTAATTACAAAAATGGTCCCCGTGGTTTGTCCTAAAATTTGGATTTGGTCCCTGAACTTTCAATTTTGCAAAAACGGTCCTTATTTTCATAGTTTGTTTGCAATTTTGGTCCCTCAACCTATTAACTTTTCTAATATGACCAAATTACCCTTTATTATGATGCAAACTATAGGAACCATTTTTATAATTAGTTTTTAACTCTTTTTAATCTTAATTAAATAAATTATTTTTTTAGTGTTACTTAAATTTAATAAACTATAAAAAATAGAAAAAAATTATTTAATTATTCATGTTGGTTCATAAATGATTTAGATATTTTTAGTCTTAATTAATTTTAATTTACTATAATCAAAGTGTAAACCAATCAAAATTTATAATCGAAAAAATCATTTATGTTTAGAAACTATTTTCTAGAAGTTTCGTATATAAAATATTATAAAAATATTTGACTCTATAATTATTTATGTTGGTTCATAAATTTAAATTAAAAATATATTTGTTGGTCAAATATTTTACTTTCTTCTTAAATAAAATCGGTCAAAGATTCTATTTTATAATCTGTTCACATTTATATCAAAGCAAGGTGATAATGGTAAAGTGATAAATCTAAATGGTTTAAATTTTTAAGGTGTCAATTTAATCGGATTAAATGAAAAGTCAAATTAAAGAAGAAAAAAAAAATTAAAAACCTATTTATATTTCTCGATTTTATGTAAAGGTCTGACAAACCAAATTTGATGATAAAAGTTGTTAATCATGAATCTCAAAGATGTTATATGGACCTAAAATTTTAAATCGTTTTTGGTGTAATTAAAAATTAAAACGATAAAATAATTGATACGTTAAATAAATAAAAATTTGATCGTCTTAGACCATTTGGAAGTTTTTTTAACCCGGTCAAATTAAACGCTGAATTTTTATTTATTTAATTTCTTTAATATTTTTAACTTTAATTAAACTGTTAGCTCATAACTAATTTTTTTAATAATTTATTAAAGTTAATTAACACTAAAAATAAAGTAGAGTCAATTACATAAATGGTCTTTGTGGTTTGATCAACATAAATATTTTTTATTATAAATGTATGAACCAGTATAAATAATTATAAAGAAAAAATTTCTTATTTATGAAACCTTTAAAAAATAATTTCTAAACATAAATGACATTTTCGATTATAAATTTTGATTGGTTTACACTTTGATTATAGTATATTAAAATTAATTAAGACTAAAAATATCTAAATCATTTATGAACCAACCTAAATAATTAAATAATTTTTTCTATTTTTTGTAGTTTATTAAATTTAAGTAACACTAAAAAATAATTTATTTAATTAAGATTAAAAAGAGTTAAAAACTAATTATAAAAATGGTCCCTATAGTTTGCATCATAATAAAGGGTAATTTTGTCATATCAGAAAAGTTAATAGGTTGAGGGACCAAAATTGCAAACAAACTATGAAAATAAGGACCGTTTTTGCACAATTGAAAGTTCAGGGACCAAATCCAAATTTTAGGACAAACCACAGGGACCATTTTTGTAATTAACTCGAATTTAAAAATAGATAATATTAGATATGGATAGATATAGTTTAGATTTATTTATTATTTTTTTAAACTATAAATATTACGTATCGATTCATGGTGATGACATGTGGCTTCACAAGAAATGAACATATTTACTCTTTTATTAGTATAGATAGATTTTATTAGGGCTAATTGCTAAAAATAGTAACAACTTTTTGATTTTTTTTTATCATTTATTTGATAATCTACAAAAAATATTATACAAGACTACTTGTAAAAAAATCACACATAATCTACGTAGAATGTTATGTTTCTTATATATTTCATATATTTTTATGTTTTTTATACATTTCTATATATTTTTTTTGTAGATTAACATTACTATTCAATGTCTTTTTGGCATATTTTATATCATTTGCATACCAATTGTTTGATAAAATGTCTAAACGAAATCTTCTTTTTTTGTTTCAATGTGTTTTTGACATATTTAATCATGTAATCTATGTAGAATATATGATACTTGACATTTTACACGACATTCTACGTAGATTGCATGTCATTCTACGTAGATTATACATAACATATGTTCGTTAACATATTCTATATAGAAAAAATATTGTACATAAACATTCTATATAGACACATAATATTTTTATATAAAATACGTTAATTTTTTAGCAATTAAATAATTTTCTATATAGAAAAAAATGTTTTTTTTACTGTAAAAATCTATTCTCATGAAAGAAAAATAAAATGAAAATGAAAAAAAGTAAGAGAGAGAAAGAGGAAAAGCAGATTTTCTTTCTTCCAAAAATACCCTTTTCACACATTTTCAAGATTCCCCACTATCAAAGTTTTAAATAATTACAAAATTGTCATCCAATATATCAACCATTGATTCTATTTATCCAAAGGCTATAAAAGGTTCTTAAGTTCTCACAATATTTATGGTTCTTAAAAGAACTCTTCCCCATATATATATATATATATATATATATATATATATATATATATATATATATATATATATATATATATATATATATATATATATATATATATATATATATATATATATATATATATATATATATATATATATATATATATATATATATATATATATATATATATATATGTATTATATATATATATGTGTATATCTAGATATATATATATGTATGTATATATAGATATACATATTTATATATGTATATATATATATATACATATATATATATATATATATATATATATATATATATATATATATATATATATATATATATATAGATTGAGGTTCTATGGGGCACCATATGCATCGGGAACCAAATGGGAACCAAAAATGCATTAAGGGCGTTTTAGGAATGCTAAACTTGTAATTTATATTTAATTATAATTAAAATATATTTTAGAAAAATTTAAAATAGAAGGAATTAGTTTAGGTAATTAAATCATTAAATTAACAAACAAACATTCCATTTTTCTCTCCCACATTCTCTTCCTCACCTTTATCTCTCTCCCCCTCTCTCTAAATCCGGCGGCTGGCCACCACCCCTCTCCCGGCGGCCACCACCCCATTGCCACCCCTCTATCTAAAGTCGGCGACCACCACCCCATGCATAGCAGCCGGTTCACGGTGCAGTTTGATGAAAATGACGATCACCCTTATCTCTCTCCTCTTTTCTCTAAAGCCGGCGGCCATCACCCCCTCTCTCGGTGGCCGCCACCGCATTGGCATCCATCTCTCTAAAGTTGGCGGCCACCACCCCATGCATAGCAGTCGGTTCATGGTGCCATTTTAATGATGAAGATGATGATTTCGCAATGATGATGATGGAACGATATCGTTTAAAGGTATAGTTGTTTTTTTATGCATTTTCTTTATGAAATTTTTTGAAAGATTAATCGTGTTTATCCGATGTTTATGGAAGACGAATCTGATGCATTATGATTTTTGATGAATCCGATGGAGATGCATCATGTTTGAAGATGAATCAAATGAATTTGCATCACGAATGAAGATGCATCGTGTTTTTTTATGGCCGAGATGCAATATGATGAAGATGCATTGTGTTTTTTATGAATCAAATGAAGATGCATCGTGATTTTTGTTGAATCAAATGAAGATGTATCGTGTTTTGAAGATAAATCCCATGAAGATGCATCACCGTTTTGATGATGTTTGATGGTGGGATGAAGAAGATGTTGAATATGACAAAAAATGAGGATGAAGAACCAAGATGCATCACAAATTGAAGGATGAATATTAGATGCATGGACATCAAATCTTTTTTTTTTTGAATTTGTTTAGATTTTGTAATTTTGGAAGTGTATCAATTAATATTAATTAGCATTTATTGTTTAGGTATTGATTGAATATGTAATAAATATAAAATTAAATTTTCTTTGACTAGCTATATTTATTGTTCCCAAAATACCCCTATGCATACCAAATACATGCATCCGTGATGCATCAATGATCATTTAATCTAAAGGCTGTGGTTGGTTCTTTTTTTGGTTCCCGATGCATATGGTGCCCCATAGAACCTGACCCTATATATATATATATATATATATATATATATATATATATATATATATATATATATATATATATATATATATATATATATATATATATATATATATATATGGAGATGTTCTTTTAAGAACCTTAAAGATGGTGAGAACCTAAGAACCTTTTAGAGCCCTTGGATCAAAAGGGTATTTTTAGAATAAAAAATATTATCTTTCTCTCTCCACCTTTTTTATTATATGCATCTCTTTTTACTTTCTCTCTCTTACTTTTTTTTTTTTCATTTTCATTTTCTCTTTCTTTCATTAGAATTGATTTTAATATTAAAAAACCTTTATTATAAAAAAAATAAATTTTTTTCTATACAAAATTATTTAATTGCTAAAAAATTAATGTATTCTATATACAAATATTATATGTCTATATAGAATGTTAGATAATTCTATATCTTTTTATGTAGATTAACATTACTATTCATAATCTATGTAGAATGTTATATTTCTTATATATTTCATATATTTTTATGTTTATTATACAAATCTATATCTTTTTTGTAGATTACCATTACTATTCATTGTGTTTTTGGTTTATTTTATATCAGTTGCATACCAAGTGTTCGATAAAATGTCTAAATAAAATCTTTTTTTTTTGTTTCAATGTGTTTTTGGTATATTTTATCATTTAATCTACGTAGAATATATGATACTTGACATTCTACACGACATTCTACATAGATTAAATGACATTCTACGTAGATTGCATGTCATTCTACGTAGATTGAATGTCATTCTACGTAGATTGCATGACATTTTACGTAGATTGTACATAGAATATGTTCGTCGATACCCTACGTAGATTTCATGCCATTCTACGTAGATTGAATGTCATTCTACGTAGATTGCATGTTATTCTACGTAGATTAACAGTTTTATTCTATGTATTTTTGGTATATTTTATATCAGTTGCATACCAAGTGTTTGATAAAATGTCTAAATGAAATCTTCTATTTTTTGTTTCAATGTGTTTTTGATATATTTTATCATGTAATCTATGTAGAATAAATGATATTTGACATTTTACACGACATTTACATAGATTGCATGACATTGAATGTCATTCTACGTAGATTGCATGTTATTCTACATAGATTGCATGACATTATACGTATATTGTACATAAAATATGTTCGTCGATACTCAACATAGAATATGACAGATTCATTTTCAATGTTTTATAATGAAGATTATTTGTAAAATATTAGATATATATGAATGTAATAGTTATTAGATGTTTTACATGATAATCTACGTAGATTACATGATAATCTACATAGAATATATGATACAAGACTACTTGTAAAAAATCACACATAATCTATGTAGAATGTTATGTTTCTTATATATTTCATATATTTTTTTGTTTCTTATACATTTCTATATCTTTTTATGTAAATGTACATTAACATTCAATGTGTTTTTGGTATATTTTATGTAACACCCGCTAATTTTGAACGGATTAATTAAATTTTGGTCGTTTAATTTAATTGTTAATTCGAGAAAATGGGATTTAAAATATCATCATGTTCTTGAGTTTTATATATGTATACAAGAAAATATTAATTGTATATATGTCAATATAGTGTATATATAAAAAAAATAATAATAAAGAAATAAATATATGCATGCATGGATGGATGCATTGCCACCATCATCATCATCCCATTTCTCTGTATAAATTCCTATATATATATATATATATATATATATATATATATATATATATATATATATATATATATATATATATATATATATATATATATATATATATAGGTGGGTTCAATGGAGAACCTCCATGCATCGAAGAACTTTGAAGAACCTTCATGCACCACCATAAATGCATCACAATTCCCCTGTAATGCATCATTATTTCCATGTGATGCACCAAATTCTCGCGTGATGCATTGATTTTTACATTATTTTCACGTGATGCATCGATTTCTACGTGATGCATTTCAATTTTTCTAGCGATGCATTGTGGTTCTCCAAGATTCTTCGATGCATAAGGTTCTCCATTGAACCCACCCCTATATATATATATATATATATATATATATATATATATATATATATATATATATATATATATATATATATATATATATATATATGTGTGTGTGTGTGTGTGTGTGTATGAAACCCTAATAACAAAATTTTACTCCTCAAGAACACAAAGACATTCTCATAAATCTGGAAATTTCTTTATTATTTTGGGGCTGGAAATTAAAGATTTGATTAACTTTTCATCATCTTCAACTCAAATCACCATTTGAGGCTCATTAAGGTAAAAATCCACACCATCGGTGCCATCTGCTTGTCCGCTTTTCTTTCTGTTTTTTTTCTTTTGTTGTTGCTGTGCACCTAGAGAGGTGGAGTATGTCGAGTTGTGGTGGGGTGGTGGGCTCGTCGGCGCCGGAAATGGCTTGGCCGGCGAGCTTGCCGGTTCTCTTCAGGCAGCCGCCGGCTCCCTTGCCTTCTTCTTTTTCCTTCTGTTGCTCAGCCAAGAGGGAGAGAGGAGAGTGGGAGTGGTGTGTGGTGGTGGTCCGGTGCTGGAGACTTCACCGGCCGGCGATTTTCCCCTGACCGGCGGCCTATCCCCCTCCCTGCTTGTGTACCGAGAAGAGAGAAGAGAGTATAGATTAGGGTTTTATTTTTCTTTTGTTGTGCTTTTAAGTCTTTTTGGGTTTTAGAAATCAAAAGCTTGGGCTTTTAAGTTTTTTAATTGTTTTTAATTTCTTTGGGCTCACATAAATTTAAATTCTATTGGGCTCCTTACTTAACAATTAATCTTGGGCTAGGAATTTTAATAAGAATTAAAATTGGTGTTGGGTTTTAAGATTATTTGATTATGGGTCCATGTTTCTTATTGGGTTGATTAATTAAATTAAATGGGTTTGGTCTTTTATTTTAATTTGGGCTAAAATATATAGATTAGAGTTTAATTGGTTAGAGTTAATTTATTTAAATTTAGATGGGTTATCCATTAACTATATTAGGTTTATATGTGGGTTGAAATAGTATAGAGTTAATTATTAATAATATGATTAATGCAAGTTTTAAAAGGATTTTAATTTAAGATTTGATATGAGTAATCAATTACTTCTATGTGAGAGCTTAGTATTTGCTTAATAAACTTTAATAATAATAAAAATGCATCGTTTATAATTAAGTAATTTGAGTTATTTAATTAGTTAAAAATTTGTGCTATGTAGTTGGGTTGATGCATAGTTGATTTTTAGGTTTATGTAAATTTAATAATTGAGACTAGTAAATTTTGATTTGAATCTATTTGGATGGAATTTTATATAAGGTCTCTTATAGAATAATTAGTAACTCGTTCTTTACAATGGAAATTAACTAAATATAATAACCACAAATGCGAATAAATAATTATCAATAAAAGTGTAACCTTTAAAGCAAATAGGTCAATATTTTTGAATCAGTTACAGAACTCTAATTACTCAAATACAGGGAGGACATATAAATTTATGAAGTTAGAGATATTGATAAATAGGCAATGTACTTTGTAATCAGGTATCTAGCGATTTGATTGAGACGTGTGGTTCTCGGTATTGCTTTCAGTTGATATCGTGTTGTCGTTTGGCGAGTACGGATTTGCAAGCACTGTGAGTAATTGATTTAATTTCGCAAATGATCATAAATGATATGCTTGCACTGGATATCTCTTTCGTTTCTATTGCCATGGTTATTCTTTAACTACTATGTTTAGCCTTGAATGTTGTTAGTATTTTGTTGCATTGAGCCGATATCTGAGAAACCTTTTCCCCAGTATGCATACTGTGTATTATGTGGATTAAGCAAGGTTGCTGTGTGCTTCCGAGTTGTATGGCGGGCGAGCCGCATGTTTTGTATACGTGCTAACCGAGCGAGTCGTACGCCGTGTACTTGTTATCGGGCGAGCCGGTAACAATACCTAATTCGTGTATGCTAAATCGAGCGAGTCGTAATGCTACACATGTTGAATTTGAGCCGATATTTGTGTTGATCATGTTATATATGCTTGTCTGTGCTTTTAAATCTGTTACTCGCTAGGCGACGGCTTACCCCGGTTGTGGGGGTAATCTATTGGGGAACTTGTATGGAAACATCTTGTCAGTTTTTTACCGTATGAAATGATGTGTATTGAAACAGGCTGAGTTAGAGGTACGAACATCTTTTTCGAGTTGCATGTTTCTTCACAATTAATTTTGAAGCGGACATGCAGATGTTTCAATACACATCATTTCATATGGACTGGGTTTGATCAAATCATTTCATATAAAATAATGTGTATTGAAATGTGAACGAAGTATTGAACATCTTTTTTATGGAGTGTATTGTTCAAAATAGAATCACCAATAAGTATTTGGTTATCCCCTTTTAAGTATTACATCGCAATTATACATCGCAATAAGTATTACATCGCAATAATAAGTTAATAATATATACTTTGATATTTGCTGTTCATAATTTCTTAAAGCTATTTAACCGAAACATACAGCGTTGCAATTCTCTGTATACAGCTACCAACTTATAGAGAGATTTGGTCCAAGGGGCAGGTTTTGATCTACTATTGTAATTAGCGGGATGATTACAAAGATATTTAAGTAAAAAGCCTTATCCAATATCATGTTAATACTAATATCTTCTACACTGGTGTACCAATACATGAATTCTTTTGGTTCCTATGCTAGGTTTGTATTACTTAGACCGTATCCAAGCACTGTCAATCAATGATGGCCCTCCCCGAATACAATTTAATGTTTAAGGAATGTACGTAGATTGTGTATGAACGGATACTCATCCTTAGCTTACCAATTAATATAAACTATTCATTTATATTTCGACATTCGCTTCGGTTTGGTTCCTATCATATTTCCCAACAATCTGTTACATAAAACCCCGGATGCGATCACAGAGTTTTCGTAAGATTTGATAGTAACAAATTGTTACATATACATATTATATACAATTATATATATACGTTTTATAGTTATACATCCCGCAATGTAATACATCATTGAAAAGATTCTACTATTTGTTAAGTATGGCAAAGTATATGTAACATATTATTGTATATAATATATCATGATACGATACGACATATCGCAATATATCATGATACGATATTCGAATAAGTAGTACATATACTTAATTGTCCCAATTAATACAGATAATAGAGTATGTTATATATATTATACAATGTTGTATATGTCATTCTACGAAATCTGCTGAGTTTCTAAACAGAGACAACAGGTCTGTACTTACGTACAACAGAGTTGCATGTTTTCGACTCTCAGTTACATATGATATTTCTATTCTTTCCATTTTTAGATGTATTTGATGTTGCCATACATCCCCAGATCCCCATGTCATAAATACAAATGCATAGACAATAGTCAATAGCCATCATAAAGCTTTGCTTCCCTATTGGAGTCAGACATTCTGGTGAAGGCCTCTATTTAAAGGTGTTTAAATACATAAGAATAACGTAGGTTGGGTATAACTATTTAATACATTGGTAAATAAATACGTATTAATTCGAAATGAGCATATGTGGCCAGGTTTTGTTTTTCTTTATTTTGTATGTACACATATTCAGCAATTCATATTCTTTCAGGAAAGCTGTGACACAGCTTCATAGATTCATACATGTGCTTCTTGTGGACGAGCAACGACTGTTGTGTTATATATTATTAGACTGTACCGAAACATGCAGATGTTTCAATACACATCTTTGAAATAACTCCTGTTCCTAGTATCGTGCGAGTTGTGAATTCACCTTGCTAAGTAATACGTTTGGCTTTGATCCAACCAAGAAAATAGAATCCCTTAATAAAAAGGTAGAAGAGACTGAACAAAAGGTGTTAGAGGCAAATAAGAAACTAGAATCTGTCAATATAGATCTAGGTAACTTCAAATTGGCTAATCAAATGCTGGAACACCTAATGGAAGTCCAATTTAAAGATAGGGTAAAGGTCTACCAGCATATAATTCGATAAATAGTAATATATCATTGAAAACCTGCCCCTTGGACCCCGCTACCATGAATTATAACGTTTATTATAAAGTAATCAATCTATTAACTTGTATGGAAACAATCTGCATGGCCATAGTGACTAGGAACATGCATGTTCCTTGATAAAGTAACATGCATGTTACTTTATTGTTCAAATAGACAATTACCTGTTCATACACCAGACTGCATGTTCATGATACAGCGGTCATGTTCCTTAACATTTGGTTATAATTCAAAAAATAAAGCTAAAGTATATGTTAACTGTATGGCAGTTAACATCGCAATAATAAGTATCACTGCATTTAAATATATATTAATAGACATCACACAATCATTGGGTTATTAGAATTATAACAATACACTTCAATTAATAGACATCACACAATCATTGTTAATCTAATACACTTGAATGTTTATATATGAGAAACTCAATTCATCCATATAAAATCAGTAGTTTGTGCTTCTATACCTGTTAATCTATTTAAACTGAATTAAAGTTTAAATAACATTCTATAAACCAACTGATTGAACTGCGATATGGGTGATCAAATAGTAAAAGTTCTATAGTAAACTCTATTTATTCCTTTCAGTGTAGAAGTTTTTGGCAAAGTCAGTTTCTGGATAGCGACGGTTGGATAGACATCAGCTTCTGGACGCTCATGAATGTCTTCGTCCTGATCCATGGCGTATTGTATGATAAGCTGAAGGAATCGTTGATAGGGGACATACTTGAAGTAACAAATTGTTACATATACATATTATATACAATTATATATATACGTTTTATAGTTATACATCCCGCAATGTAATACATCATTGAAAAGATTCTACTATTTGTTAAGTATGGCAAAGTATATGTAACATATTATTGTATATAATATATCATGATACGATACGACATATCGCAATATATCATGATACGATATTTGAAATGATGTGAACTCAAATTGCGATGTATACAGTCGTATTTGGATGTCTATCTTAAGTAGTCATCTGCCACTCCTATGTCTTACGACATGGTCAATAATAAGTTATCAATGTCTATCTTATCATTTCATATAAAATAATGTGTATTGAAATGTGAACGAAGTATTGAACATCATATTATTGAAACAAGCAGTGGCAGATGTTTCCATACAAGTCAGTAACAATCACCAATAAGTACTGAAACGTATGCAAGAAAGTAATGCAATCTGTCAGGGTAATATTGCATGTCATTCTACGTAGATTGAATGACTGTCATGACACTGCTAAAACTGGGTCAGTTTCGAAAGCATCATCAAATGAGTCTGAATGTTAAACTCATAATAGAATATATGTTTTGGGTGTTCTGTTCTGTTTACAGACAAACAAAAAATATGACTTTAATGTGTACTGAAATCATTCATATGTGTATGCCTTCAAAAGATGTTCGTACCTCTAACTCAGCCTGTTTCAATACACATCATTTTAACGTGTGTATTGAAACATGCAGATGTTTCAATACACATCATTTCATATGTTTGATCATTTCATACAGATTTAAACCTGTCCTTAGCAATAATTAAAATCCTGTGAAATCTCATATATCAAATCCCTAAGCCACTCAGCTTCTTTTCCAGCAGCAGCTAATGCCACAAATTCAGGGGCTCTGCCCCTTGGACCCCGCTACCAGGGGCGGCACCCACTATCGGGGGCGCTGCCCTCGAACCCCTGTAATGTATTAGGTATGTTGGATTTGACTAGTTCGAACTGCATGGGTTCGGTTAATAGTGCCCATCTGTGTGGGGATCCGATCATTGTTTGAAAACCATTATAGGACATTCACTTAGGTTTTCTTATGCATAATTCAATAATATATACATATATATATACATATATATATATATATAGGGGTTCAATGGAAAACCACAATTTAAATGGTTACATATCAAATATTGTATTGTTAAATAATGGTTACATAAATTACTTAACAATTTATGTGTCTTCTTTCGAGATAGACACTCCCCTATATATATGTATATATGTATATATATATATATATATATATATATATATATATATATATATATATATATATATATATATATATATATATATATATATATATATATATATATATATATATATATATATATATAGGGGTTCAATGGAAAACCACAATGCACCTCAAAACTTGTGATTACTTAACATCTATTAAGTTTTTTACAATTGTCACAGAATGGGCTTCAGCATTTTATTTGATCAAACCCAGTCCATATGAAATGATGTGTATTGAAACATCTGCATGTCCGCTTGGGGAGGGCCATCATTGTTGTGTTACGTACATAATTTATATTGATTACATACACATATGAAATGATGTGTATTGAAACATCATTTAATACGAAGGAGTTCTGCACTTTCTTCAATACACATCATTTCATACGTACATATAAAAAAGCAGTGGCAGATTGCATGTCATTCTATAGGGTTTCACCTTGCTAAGTAATACGTCTATAATTGCGATGTAATACTTATTGCGATGTAAATACGACTGCATTTAGTAATACGTATTATATAAGTAGTTATGCAATTATGCAATTTTAAAAAGCAACATAAGATAGACATTGATAACTTATTATTGACCATGTCGTAAGACATAGGTTGATACATGTAATTAGCGGTTTTTTATAATTTTCATAAGATAATAATTAAAATTGGGTTTAATAGTAGATGTTTCAATAATTAATGAAGCAACATCACAACATGCAGATGTTTCAAACATATTGATTACATATCTTATTGGTGAATGTCCTATAATGGTTTTCAAACAATGATCGGATCCCCACACAGATGGGCACTATTAACCGAACCCATGCAGTTCGAACTAGTCAAATCCAACATACCTAATACATTACAGGGATTCGAGGGCAGCGCCCCCGATAGTGGGTGCCGCCCCTGGTAGCGGGGTCCAAGGGGCAGAGCCCCTGAATTTGTGGCATTAGCTGTATTGATATATCATCATTTCAAATATTGTATCATGATATATTACTTAGCAAGCAGCAGCAGATGTTTCCACCTTGCTAAGTAATAACGAGTGCAGAACTCCTTCGTATTAAATGATGATAGACGTATTACTTACCCGTGCGAGTATTGAAACAATGTCTATCTTATGTTGCTTCAATTATATTTCTACGAAGTATAAACAAGCAGCAGCAGATGTTTCAGAAGGTTTGCCTTCTCTAACATCTATTAGATTCCCGAAGCATTTGGATCTCCTTAATCAAGATGTTGTTCACATTTACTAACTCTCCAACTGTCTCTTTCAACTTGTGCACTTGATCCCGAACGAGATCAACGGTCTCGACCCTCTTTCACGGCCTCTAATCATCTTCATCAACTTCCATTCGGGCTTGTCTTTATTATTCTGTCTTTCAGGTACAGTTTCTGGGGCTTTGAAAGGGATTTGGGTCACTTTAGCAGATTTTGACAAGGAATTTGGAAACCTCTCTCGGTACGTTAAAAAACTAGCCCTACCATCGTAAATCTTGTAAACCATAAGGTATTTGGGTTAATGATCTGTATGGAAAATCCTCAGACATAGTCTTTTCTATCATGAATAATTTGGTTAACATCTTACAATGGGGATAACTTATCCCTTGGCCTAAGACATGGCATTCCCACAAATTTTGCATGATGATGTACCCTAAGGATATTGTCGGGTGTCCAGTCATTAATGCGTGCACTACCAGAATCTCTTGTGGTTTCACATATGTGGTGTCTTGATGAAGCGGAAGTATGTTAAAGATAACAAACTTCCACATAACTTTGGCTAAAGGGCATAAATCACCTCTGTTGAAGGCGGTATAGGTACGGGCAGTTCTAATTGAAATACCAAAAACGGTTTCTATTATTTGATCCCATTGATTAGTCCACTTGTTAACTATACGCATTCTATCCCCTGGGTATTAGACAATGTCCAGAACTCCATAAGACAAGGTGTTTCAGGGTCAATTAAAAATTCTTCATATAATTTTCTCTAGAGATTAACACCTCTTTGTTTCCTACCCTTCCCACTAATTCAAAGTCGTGCTCCTCAGACCTCTCAATCCTACACATTGTGGCGAACCACTATTGGATTAAACTAGTATGAATATACAGAAGCTCCCATTGTATGGCTTTAGCCCATCCTATCCTCTCAAAGCACTCTAATGAAGATTATTTGTAAAATATTAGATATATATGAATGTAATAGTTATTAGATGTTTTACATGATAATCTACGTAGATTACATGATAATCTACATAGAATATATGATACAAGACTACTTGTAAAAAATCACACATAATCTATGTAGAATGTTATGTTTCTTATATATTTCATATATTTTTTTGTTTCTTATACATTTCTATATCTTTTTATGTAAATGTACATTAACATTCAATGTGTTTTTGGTATATTTTATGTAACACCCGCTAATTTTGAACGGAATAATTAAATTTTGGTCGTTTAATTTAATTATTAATTCGAGAAAATGGGATTTAAAATATCATCATGTTCTTGAGTTTTATATATGTATACAAGAAAATATTAATTGTATATATGTCAATATAGTGTATATATAAAAAAAATAATAATAAAGAAATAAATATATGCATGCATGGATGGATGCATTGCCACCATCATCATCATCCCATTTCTCTGTATAAATTCCTATATATATATATATATATATATATATATATATATATATATATATATATATATATATATATATATATATATATATATATATATATATATATATATATATGTGTGTGTGTGTGTGTGTGTGTATGAAACCCTAATAACAAAATTTTACTCCTCAAGAACACAAAGACATTCTCATAAATCTGGAAATTTCTTTATTATTTTGGGGCTGGAAATTAAAGATTTGATTAACTTTTCATCATCTTCAACTCAAATCACCATTTGAGGCTCATTAAGGTAAAAATCCACACCATCGGTGCCATCTGCTTGTCCGCTTTTCTTTCTGTTTTTTTTCTTTTGTTGTTGCTGTGCACCTAGAGAGGTGGAGTATGTCGAGTTGTGGTGGGGTGGTGGGCTCGTCGGCGCCGGAAATGGCTTGGCCGGCGAGCTTGCCGGTTCTCTTCAGGCAGCCGCCGGCTCCCTTGCCTTCTTCTTTTTCCTTCTGTTGCTCAGCCAAGAGGGAGAGAGGAGAGTGGGAGTGGTGTGTGGTGGTGGTCCGGTGCTGGAGACTTCACCGGCCGGCGATTTTCCCCTGACCGGCGGCCTATCCCCCTCCCTGCTTGTGTACCGAGAAGAGAGAAGAGAGTATAGATTAGGGTTTTATTTTTCTTTTGTTGTGCTTTTAAGTCTTTTTGGGTTTTAGAAATCAAAAGCTTGGGCTTTTAAGTTTTTTAATTGTTTTTAATTTCTTTGGGCTCACATAAATTTAAATTCTATTGGGCTCCTTACTTAACAATTAATCTTGGGCTAGGAATTTTAATAAGAATTAAAATTGGTGTTGGGTTTTAAGATTATTTGATTATGGGTCCATGTTTCTTATTGGGTTGATTAATTAAATTAAATGGGTTTGGTCTTTTATTTTAATTTGGGCTAAAATATATAGATTAGAGTTTAATTGGTTAGAGTTAATTTATTTAAATTTAGATGGGTTATCCATTAACTATATTAGGTTTATATGTGGGTTGAAATAGTATAGAGTTAATTATTAATAATATGATTAATGCAAGTTTTAAAAGGATTTTAATTTAAGATTTGATATGAGTAATCAATTACTTCTATGTGAGAGCTTAGTATTTGCTTAATAAACTTTAATAATAATAAAAATGCATCGTTTATAATTAAGTAATTTGAGTTATTTAATTAGTTAAAAATTTGTGCTATGTAGTTGGGTTGATGCATAGTTGATTTTTAGGTTTATGTAAATTTAATAATTGAGACTAGTAAATTTTGATTTGAATCTATTTGGATGGAATTTTATATAAGGTCTCTTATAGAATAATTAGTAACTCGTTCTTTACAATGGAAATTAACTAAATATAATAACCACAAATGCGAATAAATAATTATCAATAAAAGTGTAACCTTTAAAGCAAATAGGTCAATATTTTTGAATCAGTTACAGAACTCTAATTACTCAAATACAGGGAGGACATATAAATTTATGAAGTTAGAGATATTGATAAATAGGCAATGTACTTTGTAATCAGGTATCTAGCGATTTGATTGAGACGTGTGGTTCTCGGTATTGCTTTCAGTTGATATCGTGTTGTCGTTTGGCGAGTACGGATTTGCAAGCACTGTGAGTAATTGATTTAATTTCGCAAATGATCATAAATGATATGCTTGCACTGGATATCTCTTTCGTTTCTATTGCCATGGTTATTCTTTAACTACTATGTTTAGCCTTGAATGTTGTTAGTATTTTGTTGCATTGAGCCGATATCTGAGAAACCTTTTCCCCAGTATGCATACTGTGTATTATGTGGATTAAGCAAGGTTGCTGTGTGCTTCCGAGTTGTATGGCGGGCGAGCCGCATGTTTTGTATACGTGCTAACCGAGCGAGTCGTACGTCGTGTACTTGTTATCGGGCGAGCCGGTAACAATACCTAATTCGTGTATGCTAAATCGAGCGAGTCGTAATGCTACACATGTTGAATTTGAGCCGATATTTGTGTTGATCATGTTATATATGCTTGTCTGTGCTTTTAAATCTGTTACTCGCTAGGCGACGGCTTACCCCGGTTGTGGGGGCAAATTTTCAGGTTTAGCTGATAAAGGAAATGCGCCAGCTTCAGGATCTAGAGTTTGAGCATTTATGGTATCAGAATGACTTCCGCATTTACTCTGATTTATATTTTGTACTTGGGACGGGTAGATCCCTAGACTTTCAATTTGGTTGTAATAATTAGATGTTATATTCTAGCGCACTCTAAATGAGGTGATTTTAGTTTATTTATGTATTGAAATTGAAATTTGAGATTAGAACGCTTTATTTTATAATTTGAAGATTATGTTGCAGATTTTAATAAAAAGCGCCGCGTTATTAGAAAGGGGCGTTTCATTTTATCATGTAATCTATGTAGAATATATGATACTTGACATTCTGCATGACATTCTACGTAGATTGAATGGCATTCTACGTAGATTGCATGTCATTCTACGTAGATTGCATGACATTTTCTACGTATATTGTACATAGAATATGTTCGTCGATACTCTACGTAGATTGCATGTCATTCTACGTAGATTGAATGTCATTCTACGTAGATTGCGTGACATTCTATGTAGAGTATCGACGAACATATTCTATGTATGATCTACGTACATTGGACAAATTCATTTTCCATATTTTATAATTAAAATTATTTGTAAGATATTATATTTATAATGAATGTAACAATTATTAGATGTTTTACATGATAATCTATGTTGATTACATGACAATCTACGTAGATTACATCATAATCTACATAGAATATAATACAATATTACTTGTAAAAAATCACACATAATCTATGTAAAATGTTATGTTTCTTATATATTTAATATATTTTTATGTTTCTTATACATTTCTATATCTTTTTATGTAGATTAACATTACTATTCAATGTGTTTTTGGTATATTTTATCATGTAATAATCTACGTACAATATATGATAATTGACATTCAACACGACATTCTACGTATATTGCATACCATTCTACGTAGATTGCATGTTATTCTATGTAGATTGCATGCCATTCTACGTAGATTGAATGTCATTCTACGTAGATTGAATGTCATTCTACGTAGAATGCATGACATTCTACGTAGATTGTACATATAATATGTTCGTCGATACTTTACATAGAATATGACAGATTCATTTTTCATGTTTTATAATGAAGATTATTTGTAAGATATTACATTTATAATGATTGTAATAGTTATTGGATGTTTTACATGATAATCTACGTAGATTAAATGATAATTTAAATAGAATATAATACAAGACTACTTGAAAAAATCACACATAATCTATGTAGAATGTTATGTTTCTTATATATTTCATATATTTTATGTTTTTTATACAATTCTATATCTTTTTATGTAGATTAACGTTACTATTCAATGTCTTTTTGGTATATTTTATATCAGTTGCATACCAAGTGTTTGATAAAATGTCTAAATGAAATTTTTTTTTGTTTCAATGTGTTTTTGATATATTTTATCAGGTAATCTACGTAGAATATATAATATTTGACATTCTACACGACATTCTACGTAGATTGCATGTCATTCTACGTAGAATGCATGACATTCTACGTAGATTGTACATAGAATATGTTCGTTAACATATTCTATATAGAAAAAAAATTCTATATAGACATATAATATTTCTATATAAAATACGTTATTTTTTTAACGATTAAATAAATTTCTATATTAAAAATATAATTTATTTATAAAAAAACGTTTTTTTACTTTAAAAATCAATTATAATAAAAAAAAATAAAATGAAAAAAAGTAAGAGAGAGAAAGAGAAAAAACAGATTTTTTTATTCCAAAAATACCATTTTCACACATTTTCAAGATTCTCCACTATCAAAGTTCAAAATAATTACAAAATTGCCATCCAATATATCAACCATTGATTATCATTAATCCAAAGGCCATAAAAGGTTCTTAGGTTCCCACATTCTTTATGGTTTTTAGAAGAACCCTCCCCTATATATATGTATATATATATATATATGTATATATATATATATATATATATATATATATATATATATATATATATATATATATATATATATATATATATATATATATATATATATATAGAGATATATATATAGGGGTTCAATGGAAAACCACAATGCACCTGAAAACTTGTGAAAACCGCACTGCACCACCACAAATGCATCAAATTCCCCGCGTGATGCATCAAAATCCCGCATGATACATCAAATTTCCCGCGTGATGCATCAAAATCCCGCGTGATGCATCAAAATCCCGCGTGATGCATCACCTTATTTACGATCATGCCACCGCGTTTTTCATGAAATGCACCAAATCGGACGGTATGCGTAGGTTTCTATAGTTTTCATGTGCATAGTGGTTTTCCATTGAACCCACCCATATATATATATATATATATATATATATATATATATATATATATATATATATATATATATATATATATATATAGTTGAGATCGTTGCAGAACAATAATTTAGTGCAGATATATAGAAACAATCTAAACCATTAGATTATAATATAACACTAGGGATAAGATGATAATATGCAATTAACATTGACTTAATAGTAGTTCACCAAGTTTTACTACCCACTTTGACCATTTTTGACTCTTTTAATATCGAATGTACATGCAGTGTTGCATATATGATATATAGTATTACTTCGACGTTGAATATGTTATAGACATTGAATGATCTCTATATAATATATTGAATGGTCGTCTGGGTAAAAAAAGAATTTTACGAAAAATAAACATGTAAAATTGTTTCAAAAAATATATATCACGACCGTTGCCGTTAAATCCACCAACTTTTACTACTAATTTTGACCATTATTTTGGCTTTGTTAATATTGAATGTATATGCAGTGTTGCATTGACGTTGAATATACGATATCAAGTGTTCCTTCGACATTGAATGATCTTGCCACTCTATATTGCATCGTGATTTGGGTAAAAAAATTTTTACGAAAATTAAACACGTAAACTTTTTTCAAAAAAAATATATCATAATCGGTCTCATTTTAAAGAGTATAAAATTCTCATTTTTATGGTATAATTTTTTTGATTTAAAAATTAATAATTTTAATGTAAAGAAAAAATATATTTATTTTGCAAATGTCAATCTTTTCATTCTTTACCCTTGAAAGATTTAAATTATCACTAATTCCAATCTTTTTTTCACTAATTCCAAACTTGACTCTTTTAAATCAATACCATTAGATTAATCTAATCTATGGACAATATTGGTTTTACAGTTCTACACTAAATTTAGGTTCTGCAATGATCTCATATATATATATATATATATATATATATATATATATATATATATATATATATATATATATATATATATATATATATATATATATATATATATATATATATAGAATCAGGTTCATCAGCGTACCTATGAGATTCCAGCGTACCCAGCGTACCCTAATGTGAATGATCATTCACATATATTTTTTTTGAATAGACATGTATAAGACAACATTATAAGACTTTTTTTTAAAAGGAGCAACATCATAAATTTTGTGAATGGTAAAGAAATATCATGTGAATGGTCATTCACACCATTCACATTGTGTGAAATGATCATTCACATGGATGACCATTCACATAAATATGCATTGAGCATTCACATAAGTTTTAAGGACACAGAAAGTGTGAAAGTATGTGAAATTCATATATCATGTGTATAACATTAATTTAAACATGGTTATGAGAAAAAAAATTTAAAAAAAGTTTTTTAAGGTTGGTACCTTCGGGTGCACTTGATTTCGAGAGGTACTTTTTTGAACCTGAGTCTATATATATATATATATATATATATATATATATATATATATATATATATATATATATATATATATATATATATATATATATATATATATATATATATATATATATATATATATTTATTTATTTATATATATAAGTGTATATGAATGTTAAGAATTTGGTTCAAAAAAGTATCCATGAGAATTGAGTGTACCAAAGGTACCCTTCCAAAGACACAAGATTAAAAAAAAGGGATGTGATCAAAAGTTGAAAATTCCATGCACGTCCCTGTCTTTTTAGCTGGTAGGGTATTTTCGTAATTACAGCGACCATTCAAAACACTTATAAAATGATCATTCACACCACTTAATTGATCATTCACGTTACTTAACTGATCATTCACAACATTTATTTGATCATTCACAAGAATTATTTAACTACTTACAATTGTTCTACACTTATTTGATCAATTACAACACTTATTTGATCATTCACAACACTTATTTGACCATTCATAATTTTTCAACACTTATTTGATCATTCACAAAAATAATTTGACCTTTCATAGTAGTTATTTGACCATTCACAACACTTATTATCATTTACAAGAATTATTTGATCATTCACAGTATTTATATGATCATTCACAATAATTATTTGACTATTTACACTTCTTCTAAACTTATTTGATCATTCACAAGAATTATTTGACCATTCACACTTCTTCTACACTTAGTTGATCATTCACAACACTTATTTGACCATTCATAACTAATCTACACTTATTTGATCATTCACAAGAAATTATTTGACCATTCACAATATTTATTTGATCATTCACAACACTTATTTGATCATTCAGATGTATTATTTGACCATTCACACTTTTTCTACACTTATTTGATCATTCACAACACTTATTTGATCATTCACAATTCTTCTACAGTTATTTGATCATTCACAACACTTATATCATCATTCACAAGAATTATTTGACCGTTCATAATATTTATTTGATCATTCACAACACTTATTTGATCATTCACAATATTTATTTCATCATTCACAATAATTATTTGACTATTTACACTTCTTCTACACTTATTTGATCATCTACAACACTTATTTGATCATTCACAAGAATTATTTAACCATTCACAATATTTATTTCATCATTCACAACACTTATTTTATCATTCACAATATTTATTTGATCATTCACAACACTTATTTGATCATTCACAAGAACTATTTGACTATTTACACTTCTTTTACACTCTTCTGATCATTCACACAATATTTATTTGATCATTCACAAGAATTATTTGATCATTCACAGTATTATTTGATAATACACAACACTTATTTGATCATTCAGATGAATTATTTGACCATTTATTATACTTATAATGATCACTCACAACACTTAATTAATCAAATAAGAGTTGTGAATGGTCAAATAATTCTTGTGAATGATCAAATAAATACTGTGAATGATCAAATAATTCTTGTGAATGATAAAATAGATGTTGAGAATGATCAAATAAATATTGTTAATGGTCAAATAATTCTTGTGAATTGAAACACCCATACAACTAATACGAGTATTTCGATACCATTATACGTTAATTTATACAGAGTACTTGCGGAAATACGATCAATTTAAAACTTTTGCAATTAATAATCATCATCGTGATTCCAAACACTTTGCATAAGACACAACAGAGTGTCGGGAATCACAGAGCAAGGTAACTGGGGTTACAAGATTAAGTTATCAATTTAGTTACAAACGAATTAATAAACAGTGACTAATTCGCGTAAGTCCAAAAATGGAAGTCTGCTACTCCCGCCCCAATTATCCACAAAATATTGAGCTCCTATCCGAGCTCCAAACGATATTTAACAACTCGGGCCAGCCGGGCCTTTGCCCTTAACAGATCCTGAAAAGAAATAACAACTATCGGGTAAACAACAAAGTTGTTTAGTGAGATTCTAGATTAAAGTACCATGCGATATATGAATGATGCCATGCAATGCCATGAATTCGACTAACAATTTTGGAGACCAACTAATGGCTATAAGCTACCACATTGCGGTTACCATACACAAGCTTACCGTACAATGGGTTTACAATCTACTGCTCGATTACCACACCACAGGCTTATCGATATGCAGTTTACAATGATGCCATACGATTACCACCACAGGTTTATCGTTTTACAGGCAATAATGGTTACCACACTCAGGCTTACCATTATGATTCCGCTGGGTTACCACACTCAGGCTTACCGTCTCGGCGGAGAGGTCAAACGAACGATCAACAACTTATCAACCGAGTGATAAACAATAATTATGATGTATGTGATGGCAAAGCATGAAAATGACAATAATGATACGAAAGCAGTAACATACAATTCATGATATGCATGCAAATACGTTAATACTAGAACTCACAGTGATACACAATACGCTCTCGGCCTCAAAACCGAGTTATAATCGTCGAAGTAAGAGTGATAGCCTTCACGTGACTTAACCCGTCAAAACTCCTACAAGTAGGTTCATAATATAATATTTTATAAGTCTCACCGCTTATAATTTTCTTAACTTTGGTCCGGACGTATTAGTCGTAAGACCCAATTAATTTTTGGCATCGACCTACATAATTATTTTAGGCTAATTATCCTTCAAAATTGGTGACATGAGTTATTATGGCAAACGATCCTCAAGACTAATTAAAATTACAATTTATGGCCGGAACTGGGATCAACTCGCCGAGTTCATAAGGAACTCGCCGAGTTCCCATCCGAATCCGGATGAGGGACCAGCCGGGTTTCAAGTCATCCGAACTCGGTCAAGGACCATCCGGATTTCGGATTCCCCCAACTGAAATAAGGTCCGAACTCGGTTCTAGCCACATCCGAATTTCGGACCAACCCATCCGAAATTCGGATCCCACTATATCCGAATCTTTTAACTTAGAACTTTTTCTTTCAAAATTTCAGACCAACTCGCCGAGTTCATCAAGGGAACTCGCCGAGTTCGAGTGCAGGTCTGCCATTCTGCCTTACGGATTTAATGCTCAAAACTACCAAAACTTCTCACATTTATTATAAACGGTTTGGAATCATTCCCAAACATATATATACCTTTCTAAACTCATTTTAATATCAAGAACACTATTTCATTCCTTTTTAAATCCATGAGAGTTCATAAACTCCATTTTCGGGTTTTTGAGCGAAAACCCATCAAACTTCATAAAACTTGAATATTATGCTCATAAATGACGATTCTAACTATATTTCATTATCATTCTTCATGATCTAGAGATTTCTCCATATTATCCATAAAACCCATTTGAGTTTTTCATCTTCTTCAAACGAAGATGGAGAGGAGAAGAACAAGCAAGAGATTTATATAAATAAATGAGGTTACCTCTTGGATCTTTCAAAATAACCGAAAAGCTTCCACAAATCTGATTTCTTCTTCTTCTTCTTCTCTTTTCTCTCTATTTTGGAGTTTTGGTAAAAAGGTGAACACACACATATGGGTGTGTGTTCCCTGCGTATGTATAAAGCAAGAAAAAGGAGGTTTCTCCTTCTTTTCCCTTTCCAACCCACATCTTTCATATATTTACCATTTCTACCTTGGAATTATTTGCATTTCTTTTAAAGTCCTTTCTACATATTCAAGACTTATATCGTAAAAATTCGTACACCAACATTCATTCATATGTTTTGGACTTAATTAATATTCCGTATCGTATTTTAATACAATAACATTAATTACTCATTATATTAAATAATTGGTTGTTACAATTCCTCCCCTCTTAAAAGGATTCCGCCCACGGAATCAAGTTCCTTCAAATAGAGCGGGGTATTTGGACATCATTTCGGCCTTCGTCTCCCAAGTCATCAGAGACCCACGGTGGTGCTTCCAACAAACGAGCACCATCTCGATCTCTTTATTCCTTAGGTTAATCATTTTGTTGCCGATAATCTTTTCTGGTTCTTCGACATAACGTAGTCGCTCATCGATTTGTACATCGTCCAGAGGAACGGTCACTGCAGGATTTATCGGACTTCGCTTCAAATAGCTAACGTGAAAGGTGTTATGAATTCCTGCCAACTCAGCGGGCAAATCTAACTTATAAGCTTGAGCACCGACACGCTCGGTAATAGGAAACGGTCCAACATATCGAGGACTTAACTTTCCTCGCTTTCCGAATCTCATAATTCCCTTCCACGGAGATACCTTCAGCATCACTGAATCTCCCACTGCAAACTCAATATCTTTATGACGTTTGTCCGAATATGCTTTCTGTCGATCTTGGGCAGCTTTGATCCGCTCACGAATAATCTGGATCTTATCGTTCGTCTCTTGAAGCAATTCGGGGCCCGCTAACGGTTTCTCGCCTGCTTCTCGCCAACACGTCGGGGTTCGACACTTTCGGCCATACAACGACTCATACGGAGCCATCTTTATCGAAGAATGATAACTATTGTTGTAGGCGAATTCTACAAATGGCAAGTGTGTATCCCAATTTCCACCAAGCTCGATCACGCACGCCCGCAACATATCTTCCATTGTTTGATTAGTGCGCTCGGTCTGGCCGTCGGTCTGGGGACGAAACGCCGTACTCAAATTGACACGCGTCCCCAACTGATCTTGCATACTTTGCCAAAATCTTGAAGTAAATCTCGAATCACGGTCCGAAACAATAGATTTTGGAATTCCATGGCGTACAATAATCTCATCGATATACATACGCGCCAACCTTTCCAAAGGAAAATTTTCTCGTATCGGCAAGAAGTGTGCAGATTTCGTCAGTCGATCCACAATAACCCATATAGCATCATGTTGTCTTTGGGTCTTTGGAAGCTTTACCACAAAATCCATCGTGATGTGATCCCACTTCCATTCGGGTATCTCGAGGGGTTGCAAATTTCCAGACGGCTTTTGATGTTCGGCGTTGACTCGCAAGCAAGTTAAACACTTTTCAACATGATTACCAACGTCTCGCTTCATTCCGGGCCACCAATACTCGGATTTCAAATCCTGATACATTTTTGAACTCCCGGGGTGAATTGAGAACTTCGAATTATGACCATCTTCTAAAATGGTTTTGCGCACGCCGCCGATCTTAGGTACCCAAATGCGATCTCTAAACATCTTCAGGCCATTGCTACCTTCGGTTAACAATACACTCTGACCCACCATTCTTTCAGCTTTAATATTTTCTTCCTTAAGGCCCTCGACCTGCCACCTTCGAATGTCGTCAAGGATAGAGGAAGTCACAACTACATGCGTTAGCGCATAGCAGGTAGCTTCTGGATATCTCTTTCGGCTCAAGGCGTCAGCTACTACATTGGCCTTTCCAGGGTGGTAAAGGATTTCGCAGTCATAATCCTTGATCAACTCCACAGCGCGTCTCTGTCGCATATTTAATTCCTTCTGATCAAAGATATGCCTCAGGCTCTTATGATCAGTAAACAACTGGCATTTAGTGCCGTACAGATAATGTCGCCAGATTTTTAACGCAAACGTGACAGCATCTAATTCCAAATCATGAGTCGGACGACTCTTTTCATAATCCTTTAGCTGTCTTGATGCATACGCTATCACTTTTCCTCGTTGCATTAGCACACAACCCAATCCATTTATCGAGGCATCGCTATAAACGGCAAAATCTTCGTTTCCTTCCGGCAACGCAAGCACAGGAGCGTCAGTCAACCGACTCTTCAAAATTTGAAACGCCTCAATCTGTGGCTTTTCCCACACAAACTTCGCATTCTTACGAGTCAATGAAGTGAGTGGGACGGCTATTTTAGAGAAATCTTGGATGAATCGTCGATAATAGCCGGCCAATCCAAGGAAGCTACGAATTTCAGCAACATTTCTCGGCGCTTCCCAACTTTTAATGGCCTCGATCTTGGAGGGATCCACAGAAACACCCTCACAAGATATAACATGCCCTAAAAATTGTACTTGTCGTAACCAAAATTCGCACTTTGAGAATTTGGCATACAACTGTTCGCCTCGAAGAAGTTCGAGCAATTGTCTCAAATGAACTGCATGATCCTCCTCCGTCTTGGAATACACTAAGATATCGTCGATAAACACTATGACCGACTTGTCAAGCATTGGACGGCACACACGATTCATCAAATCCATAAAAGCTGCAGGAGCATTAGTGAGCCCAAAAGGCATCACTAAGAACTCGTAATGTCCATATCGGGTCCGAAACGCAGTTTTTGGCACATCTTCTTCACGTACCTTAAGTTGATGATAACCTGATCGAAGGTCTATTTTCGAGAAATAAGCAGCTCCTTGTAGTTGATCGAACAAATCATCGATACGAGGCAAAGGATACTTATTCTTTATAGTCACCTTGTTCAGTTCTCTATAATCTATGCACATTCGCAAGGTTCCGTCTTTCTTACGCACAAATAAAACCGGAGCACCCCAAGGCGAGGTACTCGGCTGAATGAATCCTTTCTCTAATAACTCTTCCAATTGTGCCATCATTTCCTTCATTTCCGAAGGTGCTAAACGATACGGGGCTCGCGCAATTGGTGCAGCTCCCGGCACCAATTCAATCCGAAACTCTACGGATTGATCCGGTGGTAATCCCGGTAAGTCATCAGGAAACACGTCGGGATATTCATTAACCACTGGTACATCCTTGAGGTTTTTCCCTTCTTTCTTAGTATTTAACACACAAGTCAAGAAGCATTGACAACCCTTACTTAAACTTTTCCGAGCCTTAGCCACCGAAATCACTGCGGCTTCCTTTTTACGTCTATCCCCATACACAAATATTTCTTCGCCTTCCGGCGTGAACAAACGAACGATTCTATTAGCACAAGCAATAGTGGCAAGGTTATTGGCCAACCAATCCATGCCAGCTATTACATCAAATTCTTTGGTGTCTATGGGGACAAGGTCAATATCAAAATTATGTCCGTCTAGGGTCAGCACACAATCATAGTATATTTGGGTGGCACTGACCGATTTTTCGCTTGCCACATCAACAGATAAGGGAAAAGGCATTAAGGAAGGTATAATGTCTAACTTTCGTGCAAATGCTTTGGAAATAAAAGACACACTTGCACCAGAATCGAACAATACTACAGCAGGTAAAAAATTTAGGAGAAAAGTACCGGTTACGACATCCGGCACATCCTGCGCCTCAGCAGCTGTAATCAGATAGACTCTGGCTTGAGGCTTGGGTGGATTCCCCTTTAATTGGGAGGAACCACCAACAAAACTAGGCTTTGCGACCGAGCCTTTACTTTCCGATGCCGTCAATCTCTTCTTCGGGCAATTCCGAGCGAGGTGGCCCACCTGGCCACATTCGTAGCATGCATCACTTCTTTTGGGGCACGCAGGACGTATGTGTCCCTCTTCCCCACATCCATGGCAAACAATAGGGGACAAACATTCCCCACGATGAAGTTTCCCGCAACGGTTACACGTAGGCACCGAATTGGAAAACTGAGATTTGGACTGAGAGTTGTTGGAGCTAGCAGGCTCCTTTGAGTGCCTTGACGATTGGGAACGTGAACGGGAGTCCACGTTCTTCGAAAATGATTGCTAGGGTTGCTTAAACGTCCCCGACGAAGACTCAACCTTCGCTTTCTTTGATCCTGATAATTCCTGTTCCCTACGGAACAATTCATATTCTCGGAGTCGCGCATACTCCACAGCTTTCTCGAAAGATTCAACTGCGCGAACCGTTACCATCTCGCGGATCTCACTCCGCAGTCCCTCAACAAAATAGTCAGTCTTTTGCTTTTCATCAGCAATCACTGACCCTACAAACATCGTCTTCGAGTTAAACTCGATCAGATAATCGTCCACTGATAGCTCTCCTTGCTGAAATGTCAGGAAGTCTCTTTTTATCTTCTGTACCGCAACAGCCGGACAGAAATGCTTGTCAAACCTGGTTTTGAATTCTTCCCAGCTCATCTTAGCCACGGCGTCTAAGCCCAAAATCTCCGCTTCGGAATCCCTCCAAGTTAAAGCAGGACCAACAAATTGTGCAGTTGCGTACTGCACCTTTTTCTCATCATTGACATCGGTGACTCGGAATAACTTCTCAATTGCCTTGATCCAGTCCAAGGCCTCCACAGTACGGAAACTGGATTCATTTTCATAATCTGGGGACTGATCCCTGCCTCCCCCATCATTTGAATGTTCTACCTCCTGGTGTAGAACGCGATTCGACTGGTTATCCGACATTGTCTGTAACCAACAGTTACAGGTCGGTTCAACACTTCTTTCACACCAAAGTGTGCACATGAAAATTATTTGTATGTATATGTATATATATATATATATAATTATGCTTACGTCAAGTCATAATCTTAAAAGTCTACCCAATATTATCCCATCCTAGGCCAAAGGTCAATTGTAATTGTTATAATATTGCCGCCTAGGTGGGTCAATAACAGCATCTGAAACCGTGTTCAGAGTAGAGTATCGTCGACTATACTCTGTCTATGAGCTCCAGCTCTGATACCAAATTGAAACACCCATACAACTAATACGAGTATTTCGATACCATTATACGTTAATTTATACAGAGTACTTGCGGAAATACGATCAATTTAAAACTTTTGCAATTAATAATCATCATCGTGATTCCAAACACTTTGCATAAGACACAACAGAGTGTCGGGAATCACAGAGCAAGGTAACTGGGGTTACAAGATTAAGTTATCAATTTAGTTACAAACGAATTAATAAACAGTGACTAATTCGCGTAAGTCCAAAAATGGAAGTCTGCTACTCCCGCCCCAAATATCCACAAAATATTGAGCTCCTATCCGAGCTCCAAACGATATTTAACAACTCGGGCCAGCCGGGCCTTTGCCCTTAACAGATCCTGAAAAGAAATAACAACTATCGGGTAAACAACAAAGTTGTTTAGTGAGATTCTAGATTAAAGTACCATGCGATATATGAATGATGCCATGCAATGCCATGAATTCGACTAACAATTTTGGAGGCCAACTAATGGCTATAAGCTACCACATTGCGGTTACCATACACAAGCTTACCGTACAATGGGTTTACAATCTACTGCTCGATTACCACACCACAGGCTTATCGATATGCAGTTTACAATGATGCCATACGATTACCACCACAGGCTTATCGTTTTACAGGCAATAATGGTTACCACACTCAGGCTTACCATTATGATTCCGCTGGGTTACCACACTCAGGCTTACCGTCTCGGCGGAGAGGTCAAACGAACGATCAACAACTTATCAACCGAGTGATAAACAATAATTATGATGTATGTGATGGCAAAGCATGAAAATGACAATAATGATACGAAAGCAGTAACATACAATTCATGATATTCATGCAAATACGTTAATACTAGAACTCACAGTGATACACAATACGCTCTCGGCCTAAAAACCGAGTTATAATCGTCGAAGTAAGAGTGATAGCCTTCACGTGACTTAACCCGTCAAAACTCCTACAAGTAGGTTCATAATATAATATTTTATAAGTCTCACAGCTTATAATTTTCTTAACTTTGGTCCGGACGTATTAGTCGTAAGACCCAATTAATTTTTGGCATCGACCTACATAATTATTTTAGGCTAATTATCCTTCAAAATTGGTGACATGAGTTATTATGGCAAACGATCCTCAAGACTAATTAAAATTACAATTTATGGCCGGAACTGGGATCAACTCGCCGAGTTCATAAGGAACTCGCCGAGTTCCCATCCGAATTCGGATCAGGGACCAGCCGGGTTTCAAGTCATCCGAACTCGGTCAAGGACCATCCGGATTTCGGATTCCCCCAACCGAAATAAGGTCCGAACTCGGTTCTAGCCACATCCGAATTTCGGACCAACCCATCCGAAATTCGGATCCCACTATATCTTTTAACTTAGAACTTTTTCTTCCAAAATTTCAGACCAACTCGCCGAGTTCATCAAGGGAACTCGCCGAGTTCGAGTGCAGGTCTGCCATTCTGCCTTACGGATTTAATGCTCAAAACTACCAAAACTTCTCACATTTATTATAAACGGTTTGGAATCATTCCCAAACATATATATACCTTTCTAAACTCATTTTAATATCAAGAACACTATTTCATTCCTTTTTAAATCCATGAGAGTTCATAAACTCCATTTTCGGGTTTTTGAGCTAAAACCCATCAAACTTCATAAAACTTGAATATTATGCTCATAAATGACGATTCTAACTATATTTCATTATCATTCTTCAAGATCTAGAGATTTCTCCATATTATCCATAAAACCCATTTGAGTTTTTCATCTTCTTCAAACGAAGATGGAGAGGAGAAGAACAAGCAAGAGATTTATATAAATAAATGAGGTTACCTCTTGGATCTTTCAAAATAACCAAAAAGCTTCCACAAATCTGATTTCTTCTTCTTCTTCTTCTCTTTTCTCTCTATTTTGGAGTTTTGGTAAAAAGGTGAACACACACATATGGGTGTGTGTTCCCTGCGTATGTATAAAGCAAGAAAAAGGAGGTTTCTCCTTCTTTTCCCTTTCCAACCCACATCTTTCATATATTTACCATTTCTACCTTGGAATTATTTGCATTTCTTTTAAAGTCCTTTCTACATATTCAAGACTTATATCGTAAAAATTCGTACACCAACATTCATTCATATGTTTTGGACTTAATTAATATTCCGTATCGTATTTTAATACAATAACATTAATTACTCATTATATTAAATAATTGGTTGTTACATGAATGATCAAATAAGTGTAGAAGATGTGTAAATAATCAAATAATTATTGTGAATGATGAAATACATACTATGAATGGTCAAATATTTCATGTGAATGATCAAATAAATACTATGAATGGTCAAAAAATTCTTGTGAATGATCAAATAAGTGTAGAAAAAGTGTAAATAGAAGTGTTATGAATGATCAAATAAGTGTAGAAGAAGTGTGAATGATCAAATAATTCTTGTAAATGATCAAATATTTGTTGTGAATGATCAAATAAGTGTTGAAGTGTAAATAGTCAAATAATTATTTTGAATGATAAAATAAATATTGTGAATGGTCAAATAATTCATGTGAATGATCAACTAAGTGTAGTGAATGATCAAATAAATACTATGAATGGTCAAATAATTCTTGTGAATGGTCAAATAAGTGTTGTGAATGATCAAATAAGTGTTGAAGAATTGTGAATGGTCAAATAAGTGTTGTGAATGATTAAATAAGTGAAGAAGAATTATAAATAGTTAAATAATTCTTGTGAATGATTAAATAAGTGTTGTGAATGATCAATTAAGTAATGTGAATGGTCAATTAAGTAATGTGAATGGTCGCTGAAATTAGGAAAATACCCTTGCATATGTGGGGTACGTTGGATACGCGGGATTTTGCTTGGTAAGTAGGGGAACTTTATTCTGAATGATACATACATACGGGATTTTGCTTGGTACGTAGGAGAACTTTATTATGAATGATACATACGTACATACATACATACATACATACATACATACACACACACACACACACACACATATATATATATATATATATATATATATATATATATATATATATATATATATATATATCAATAAAACAAAATAATTTGTGTCACATGGCACTCTCTAGCTCCTTACACCAAAAGAATTTTTCCCTCTTGTTTTTCCTTAAATAACTCTACTACTTATATAATTTAATTAATATTTAAAAAGATAAACGAATACAATTAAATTTGCAATTATTGTATTTAACTTCTATAACTATGCTTAAAAAAGAATAATATTAGTAACTTAAATGTTTTTCTAATATATACATTTTTTAATATCTTAGTTAAATTTATTATTATAATAGAGAATATTTATGTCGACAGAAAAACCTTTTGATTTACTATAAATTTATGGTATTTACATTTGATAATCCAGATTAATCAATCAAACATTTAATACAAACAATTAAGAACAGATTCGAAACACGAACCGAATGATTATTGCACCAGAAATGATGATTACAAAATGATGAACTTGAACGAATACTGTAGCCCTAATCACAATTGTTTCTGTGCAAAATGCAATTCCTGATTCGTACAATTACAATGTCAGAACTGTTTCATTTACAAAAGGGAATATTCTATTTATATGAAAAAGTCAACTATTCACTAATTACAAAATACACCCTAGACATATTAAATTCATCAATCTAAAATTGATTCTAACATTCTCCCCCTTTGATGAATTATAATAAGTCTTCAGTTTGATAGACCCAGCTTCATTTCAAAACGTCTGATACTTTTTCTGTTTTACAGTCTCCAATTGATCTTTGATATGAATTCGACCATGAGCTTTCTTGTCATTCACTTTCAATGCTCCCTTCTTTGTTTTTCCTTTCTTGTCAGCTGCCAACTTTCCTTTCAAACCATTCATCACCTTTTGCAGTGTTCCATCACAGAACTTATTCAATTCAATGCTCCGCATAGCCCTTAGCTTTTGATTTTTATCTTTGTAGATTGCTACAGGATGCTTGGCCATGACGACTTGAAATTCTTTCAGATTTTCCATAAATTTGATGAAACGGTTTGGCGCAGTAATGTTAATCTTTCTCATTCTCTTTCAACTCCAATCTGTAGATCTTGCACAGACATAATAACTAATTTGGTGTGCATGAAGTGAAAAAGTGTCTTTAGCGCAAATCTACAGTGCTCATTCCTCTTATTTCTACACAACTCACCAAATAGATCTTCAATGTCGACCAAATGCATTCCAAACATATCAGCATCGGTGAATGTATAAGTATTTCCATCAGCTCTGGTCACGGTAAAGGTAGGATAGAAGATCTTAACAAAACGATCCTTTTCAATCTTAACCAAATCAACAATCCTAAACTCACTCCGGACCTTATCCACCGACTGTGCTTTATTTTGCAAGAAGCTTGCATAATTTGCTAAGTTTGGCATATTCGGCTCCAGAACTTTAAATAGCTTCAAAAATGTGCACGGAGCTTGCTTCTTACAAAATATTTTCTTTTCGAGATGATCTTCAAGATAAGGAAGCTTGTTCCTCTTTTATACTCGGCAGTTTGCTTTGCAGATAAGTCTAACACTTTTATCTTCTTCTTACTAATTTCATATTCATTGAGCAATGTGAGCATATCTCTGATTTCTTTCTGGACTATTTGCTGAGCTTCAAATCTTAATTGATGTTGTCTTTGTGACTCATCAGCCAAGATATATTTATTGAAAAATCTATCCATGACTTCAACCTCATTCAGCTCCTTAACCATCTGAGGCATAACATTCTCTACTGGAAACGTTTCTACTTCTTCTTCTTAACTGTAACCGTAACCTCAGGCTTTTCAACCGTCGGTGTTGGTACATCATCTTTCATTATCTCCTGAACCAGATCCTCTTCTTCTTCAACCCTATCAGCTCTCAAAGATATATCGGTTAAATCAAACATATCATCGTCATCAGACAAATCCACTTCCACTTCTTTCTCACCTCCCTCAATCAGTAAAGTCTGTCCTTGAGCTTCATCATCAGTATCATCATACTCTTCAAAATTATAAATTCCTGATTGAACACTTAAAGGAACTGGAACATCTTCATGAAGAATCAATTCCAGCTCACTTTGAGCATCAACAAGCTTTTCTTTGGAACTCCCTGCTTCACCAGTCTCTTGTCCTCTTGTCTCTTTTTCCTTCTCTGGATGTTATCATTAAAAGGCCAGATCCTTGTTCACCAAGCTTCCTTCTCTTCTCCCCCTCACGAGGAGTATCACCGGAGTCATCATCGTGCTCATCATGTTTTCTTTTTGGAGCAGAAGCTTGTGCTTTACACGTCTGTTCCACATCATATATTCTCTCAGACATATCTCCTAATGCTGTTATCACAGTGTTCTCCAACCCAATCATACGATCCATCATCTCATCAAATTGTTAATCTCTTAGCTCGTCAATTGCTTGATTTTGATCTCTCTGTTTTACTTCTTCAGATACATTCTTTCCCTTCAATAGTTTATGAATATTTTTCATCTGGTCCATCATCTCAGAAAATTGATTTGTCATCTGATTGGAGACTCCAACAACTGCTTTATTCAATGCTTCTTTTAACTTTCTTTGGTCACAAAGGGTGAAAGTCTAACCACTGGGTCACTCAGACTTCCAGTTGTCACAATAGTCGAACTTGTAAAAAGAACAGTTCTGTGGCCAGTGCTCAGAGTTGGCAATGTTGTATCTCTGAATGGTCTTCCAACCTCTTCAAGTGACGGAGCAACGAATGCTTCCGACACTAAGGTTGTTCTGGCAGGAACACTTAGTTCAACTGCACTTACTTCAACAAATGAAGTTGTAACTAGTGTTTTAAAGTGCATAGGATCTATACCATGTGCAAGAACAGAAGTTGTACACCCGGGCAGTTGTGTACTAGTTTCAATATCCATAAAATCCAAAGGATTTATGGATAGATCATGTGCTTGATCCCGGTGAGAAATTGAAACATCTTCCTGTTGAGAGGAAAATGAGTGGTTGGGGGGTGTGCAGTCGTCAGTGGGATACTGACTGATTCAATGATGACTCCCATTTGAGAGCCAACAGCAAATGTGGCTAGATCCCGGCTGTTTGGGCTTGGGAACTCCCTCACACTCTCCCTAGCAATCTGAATAACATCAATCTCCGGAAGCCTTTCAGCTAAAGAAAATTCAACCATTCTAGCACAACCCTCATTTGCATCATTTCTATCCTCATCATCATTTCCTTCATCAGCTCCTTCAGCAATGTTTGATAACGTCCTTTCAGAGTCTGAGCTTCTCTCACCTCCCCTTACCTGCTCCTCTACTCCCTCACTCTCAGGTTGGCTGCCCTGAACATCAGCCCCTTGCTGATGTTCCTGCTCACCTAAAGCTTCTGGATAAGAAAACCCGGTTCTTGGGGTTCTATAAGAGCGTGATCTATTCTGTATAATTTGACATGCTCACTTTCTTGATCCGCATACTTCAAAAGAGCCTCTGGATATGCATTATATTTGCATTCGGCGTATCCTGTACCCGATGTAGACTCATCATAACATAGTCTGGGCACTTCTGAGCATTTGATCTTTTTGGGATTTGTTCATTAGCCCTCAAGATTCCCCTTATCAAAATCTGAAGGAAACGTTGTAGCGGTAATAACTTTCTTGCACGATTTGTGGTTTTTGCCAACACAACCTCTTTCAAATCCTCCCAAATGCATTGTGCATAGTCGTAATGTTTATTGAAGGAAATCCCGTGAAAGATGCTCAAACAATATATGTTGTATCTGTCAATTCTAGTATGTTTTGATGTCATGCATCTGTTGACTATGCCAAATAACG
Organism: Centrapalus pauciflorus; assembly: GCA_020465985.1. Lineage (NCBI taxonomy): Eukaryota > Viridiplantae > Streptophyta > Magnoliopsida > Asterales > Asteraceae > Centrapalus > Centrapalus pauciflorus. The sequence goes on along the minus strand of JAANYP010006419.1, from coordinate 41,398 downwards.
TATACCATTCTCCGTTTAGACCATTCATATGAAACTTTGAGCTTTTCGGTAGAGGTTTGGAATAACCTAAGCAGATTAAGTTATGAACTAGCTCTTCATCTGCTACAAAGTCTTCATAATCAGCTAAGTCCGGAAAGTCCAGGGTATCAATTCTGCGCGGTAAAATAAGTTATGGCGAATTCTGGCAAGAGTGATCTTTGACTTAAACTGATCAATGGTAACCTTGAAATGATGGTTTCCATCAGCTGGTACAAACTTTATCGTGTGCCAGAATTGTTGCAAGTAGACTTGGGGGATAGAAGGTTTGTACTGCAAAAGGTAGCCCAGAGGATGTCCTTTAAGGACGTCTACAATTATAGGATGACTAACTATGATGATTTTTGGATCAAGTCGGTGATTATTGTCACGAAACGGTAGGCAATATTTGGTTTTTACAAGGTGAGTGTCTGGGATCGGTGATGAAGGTGATGGTCGGGTGACTGAGGCTGATTTCAGTGGTTTTGAGACCAGTGTATGGTTAGATGAGGAATGTGAATCAGAAAAAGTTGAATTAGCCATTTGTACCCTGTGAAAAATAATAAACATGTTAGAAAAATCAGATAAACAAATGAAATCCTTCAAATAGAAAAATAAAACATTTGCTATCCTTGTTTTTCTCAAGAATAGTGAAGAACAGTCGATTTTCAAAAAATCAGAAAAATCGACCAATCTGTTTGTGTGTTTTGAATTACAGATTGAAATTATAATCAACCTGTTCGTTTTTTAATCCTTTTCCTTCGATCCAATTTTCACAATCATTCACTCACAGAATCAAAAAACCCCAAGGGTTTTTCAAATTTTCCAAAATTTCGATAAAACAGTGAAAATAGTTTCAAAAATCAATCAATTAATCCATTTCCATGCTTTGATACCAATTGATAATCCAAATTAATCAATGAAACATTTAATACAAACAATTAAGAACAGATTCGAAACACTAACCGAATGATTATTGCACAAAAAATGATGATTACAGAATGATGAACTTGAACGAATACTGTAGCCCTAATCACAATTGTTCCGTGCAAAATGCAATTCCTGATTCGTACAATTACAATGTCAGAACTGTTTCATTTACAAAAGGGAATATTCTATTTATATGAAAAAGTCAACTATTCACTAATTACAAAATACACCCTAGACATATTAAATTCATCAATCTAAAATTGATTCTAACAACATTTATTAGTTACACAAATTAATTTAATTGTGTAAATAAATTTTTATTTATACACGAACTATCAATAAATGTGACACTTATAATACTACAACTGAAAAATTAAAAAATATCTATTTATTCAAAATATGCTTTCTTTCTTAAAATTATACATTATCAATGATATTATAAATTAAATACTATGTGTTTCAATATGATATTAAATACTTTTAAATTTCAAAATATTTTTTTTTATAAAATTTAGCATTCATAGAGAATGTTTATCTTGATGAACCAACCAACTGATTTTTCATATACTTTATTATTTGGCTTTATTAATTATATAAAGTTATTGATTGACATAAATGACTTAAAAATAATTATACATTAAATATTTATAATAAGTTTAATATCACAATTAATAATTAAATTCTTGTTTTTATATTTAAAAGGTGCATATTATAATAAGATTTTTAATTATTTTGTGGTTTATGTTTCAAACATACTTTATTGTGAATATTTATTTGTTATAATTAAAATATTAATAATTTTAATATTTTTTAAACCATATTTGATTAATACAAACATTTGACAAAAAAAAAAAAAAAAGAATTTATAATTTTTAGATGTGTTTTCGTTTCTGGATATACTTAGTTAATGATATATATTGTAACACCTTATCTAAATATTTCAAAAACAACCATTTACATACAAGCACCACCACAATTTAAGTTTTACAAAATTGACCACCCCTTTAAACATCCATAAGTTACCAGTTCAACACATTTCTTACAAAAACTCATTTTCATACCAATTCAAGGACATAACATTGATAATCACAATCTAACTTTAATTAAAGGACTTACCAAAATTAATGAGATTACTAACTTAAGCTTCATACTTCTGGTTACTTCCAAGTAGCTTGTTTGAAGATTTAACAAACATTCTTGTCAGTATTTAATCCTGAAAAAAAAAACATTTACAACTAAACAGTAAGCTACAAGAGCTTAATGAGCCTCAATTAATTTTTTAATTATTCATATATGTCAATCCATAGTATACACGTATATGCTACAAATATTTTGAGATGGTTAGTCACCAAGCACGCATGGATCTCGCATCAGTCTCCATTTAAGGAGACTCAGCCTATAAGGATTCGCAGATTGACCTCACCTCAGCCCCCACTTAAGGGGACTCGGTCCACAAGGGTCATAATATTAGCCTCACCTCAGCCCCCACTTAAGGAGACTCGGTCCACATGGCTATATCTCAAATTGATCTCACCTCGACCCCCATTTAAGGAGACTCAGTCCACATGCTCATCAATTGGCCTTACCTCGACTCCCATTTAAAGGAACTTAGTCCACATGGCCCACATCTCAAATTGTGATCACAATTTCTCATTTATCGGACGACCCAAAACTCTCGCCACGAAGTCGTGAGTAACTGCCCATTTTCCCTTCTCAATCCACAACCGACTCCACATTCACATAATCAAATTATTCCATCCATTCAATATGTTAGGCAATGTATATTAATGATGCAACAACTATCAATGAAGCAATTAAACAATAGAAACACATTGTCATAACATGAGTAGACAAACAAATAGAGGGTACTCACAATAATAAGTGAGAATCCAATTTCCAATCTCAAATGATACTAAGTAAAGTCCATAAATCTCATTTATGATCCAACATATCCATTAGAACATGTAACATAATGATATAGTGCTTCTATAAGCAATCCGCCATGAAGTATCCGATGAAACCTCATCAAAACGATATAAAATCAATGGTTTGATAAACCCATTTATAATCTATGATATTCAATAAATTATTTTATATAAAGATGAAGGACTGAAATACTGATGTGTCGCTAGCACACCTTAATTTTAATTAAGAACTGGAAATAAATAAACTAAAACTAGCGGACAAATAGGCAAGTATCACCTATCGTATACTAGTATAGCTTACGTAAGTCCGGGTATCGAACTCAGGGACAATCAGGTGGAATGATGATAATAAGTCGTCGGTTAATAATTAGCTATGAATTTAGATTGGTTTAAACTACAAATAAACTAAATTAATGACCAAAAATTTATCAAAACTACACACACAATCCCAAGGAATTAATTACTAAGATTTTTGATAGAAGGAAACATGTAATCAAATGGGATCACTCCCCCTAAACATTGGACGAACAATTTAAAGCGCAAATCAGATAATATATTAGTTATGATTCCAAAGCAACAAACACACAAATTTCTAAGATATGTGTGATACTAAGTTATCATAACAACCAATGTTATATCCATTCAAATCTATTATACATGAATACAATATTGATTTAGCATATGAACGATGATCATCTAGCTATATGGATCTCTCGCTAGCACAATAATCCCATAACTCACGACGTGAACACGAAAACCTCTTTTAAATGTTCAAACCTTGAGTTATGCAAATCCGAATGTTCACAACAAGTTTACGACTTTTGAAAGATGATTCGGTTAATACCAAATACATAAAATTCATGCTATATTCTCATAAAAACATAAATCCCCTCTTATGATTATGAAAACACCGATTAAACCTACTCTTTCACCATCTCTAGTAGAAATATTTAACTTCACCAAAGTGTTTGGTTTGTCAAAAACAAATACCAACTATTTCAAACTCTCGTTATGGAAATAATGAAGCATTCATAACAAGTTTAACAAGTCTAAACATAACAACAAGATTTTCCTTCAAAATACGCAAACTTCGATATATTATCCGATTACATACAAATATAAATCATCCAATGTCTAGGGTTTGCTACCCAAATGATTACATAGCAAAACTACTCCATGCTAATGGAGTAAAAGATCATCATACAATAAGCAAGTATTTCAAACATCAAGATAAACTTAAATATACGAAAAACTCCCCTACGAACGTATGATGATGAAGATGCAATCCTTTGAAACAAAACTCCAAGCTAAATGCCTTCCTTTGTCTTCCTTCTTCCTCAAGAAATCAGAGAATATGTATGGAAATTTTTGATAAAAATTCGTCCCCCATTAAATGAGCATAATCTTCCTTTTATAGGCTGGGGAGAACCCGCCGAGTTCAGGGAAAGAACTCGCCGAGTTCAGGGAAAGAACTCGCCGAGTTCATGTGCTGTCAGCTTCTGATTTGATCTTCAGGAGGGGGAACTCGCCGAGTATAGAGAGTGAACTCGCCGAGTTCGTGCGTTGTCGACTCCTCATTTGATCTGACAATTATCAGGAATATTCAGAATTTATCAGATTTCAGGTGTACTCGCCGAGTACAATCATGAACTCGCCGAGTTCTGCTTGGGAATTTGGTTCTGGAATTGGGTGAACTCGCCGAGTATGGCAGTGGAACTCGCCGAGTTCACAGCAGATCAGGCATTCTGTTTAGGTTTGAACTCGCCGAGTATGGGATGAACTCGCCGAGTTCTACTTGTTTCAGCTCCTTTCAATCCAATTTATTCAACCAATACCTGAAATGACAACATAAGTCTATAAGATCGAGTTTGAGACGAAAATCAACCAAAAAGCTATGTAAAGCACGGGATATCGTCCGATAAAACATGTATAAAATGGACGATATCAAACATTCCCACACTTAACCTTTGCTTGTCCTCAAGCAACTCTTACACAAGCATATATATAGACTTTAACATTGAGAACGCATAAAAACTCGACAACTTTTGACAAAGAAAGAAATCCTAAGGCATTTCCGACTTAACCGAACACATAGTTAGGAAAACAAAAATAACGTCAAGAACCATTTAAAAACATAAGGTAGGGATAGAAGCTAAACATACTAAACTTTTTGAGGACAAAATAAACATGGCAGAAACTCACTAAATGACACTCAACCCTCGTGTTTAGGTTGACAAAGTCTCTCAATTGTAACACATTGAAATATGCATGAACATAAGCTTGCTAGAACCTCAAATCTACAACACTCGATCAAGAAATAAGCGAAAATCAAGAGGGCTTAAAGATGGAAAGAAAAAGAGAGAAAAAGACTGAAAGAAAAGAAAGAGAGCGGCTAATAACACGAGGACCGGCTCGAACGGGAAAACTTTTCTTTTCCAACAAGTGTCGAACAAAATATTATATACTTCTATCTTAACAATAATTTTAGCAAATGCCTCTATGAGACTTTCTTATTTGCTATACTTTCTTTGGATATTTTTTATTTTTTATTTTTTTATCTTTTTTATTTTATTTTTATTTTTTTTACGACGTGGACTTTGTCCACAATAACCTAACAACGACCACCTCAACAATAAAGGCATACGCTCTTTTCTTGAATTAACGGCAATTGGGTTAGGAAAGAAAAGATGGGAAAATGGAATTGGAAAAGGAAATGGAAGCCAAAAGAAAGGCTTCCTAAATGCCTCTATCATATAACCGCCTAAAACTTGATCATTGTGTTTTCGAGATGCATCGCAAGAGCAAGTTCTAACATGCATACAACAACCGACAATATCACACATAAAACCAAACGAATTGTGAGCACCTAAACAATATATGCTTAAAGCTCAATAGGGCACAAACGCTCACGAAAGAAAGTTATCAATTGGGTTAAAATGTGCAAGCCATGCTAATTTTGAAAACAAACCTTATAAAAATGAATTTCTTTTATCCCTAAACATGCTTAAATGGAACTCAAAAAAATTTTTTTGCCTAAAAATATGAACAAATAAGTAAGAAATGCCACAAGATTTATATTCTAACAAAAGATGCGATGTGTGATAAACTATAAATATGCTTGACATAAGAATCACTCGAGAGCCATCAATGGTTCGTTTATTCCCACACTTGACAAGAATACATTGCCCTCAATGTAATAAACAAGTAAAAGAGCAAGTAAAGCTAGGATAAAAGCAAGTGGGTCGAGAAATCTCCCTGAAATGCAAGAAGGGAGAACTCGAGAAGTGATGAACTGGAAGGCGCACCAACTTGGACAAAATCTGTGCAAGAAAGAAATATAACGCAAGACAAGCATAAACAAGAATATTAAACAACCATAAGAGAAGAAATTAAAAACCTACGCATTAGTAACAATAGAAAAAATAAAAGTACTGGCAAGTAAAAATAAATAACAAAGTGCAGAAAAAGAAAAATTGTTCAAAGGCATCACACCCATACAGTACAGATAACCAAATAAATAAGGGGGGGGGGGGAATCAAATACAAGTCTGCCAACAAAAGGGCAACAAAATGAGGAGTCAGTCATCTTCGGGTGGCGGCGGGGGATACTGGCGAGCGTCCCATGGCATGTAAGGATAATACTGATAAGGAGACGGGGCCGGAGGCTGCTGCAGCTGGTACTCGGGAGGCTGCACACTAAAGAGACTATCCACGGACGTCTGAATATGTTGCAAGTAACGTCCAGTCTCTTGGACCTGCTGATTATACACCGACCCGAAGTGGTCGGTGTTGATGAGGTTCTGCCGGAGTAGATGATTCTGCTCCTGCAGCAGGCCGTAGTTTTCTTGAAGCATATCCCGGTCTAAGGTCATGTGGGCAAAGCAGTCATCCAGCCGATCAAACCTAGCATCCCAAGGGTAGGGGCCCGGGCCGAAATTAAAGTAAGATGACTCGGATGGTTGCGGCTGCTGTGGCTCTTGCTGCTGCTGCTGTTGCTGGGGCTGCTGCGGGGGAAGGACTGGGCACATCAAAATCAGCTCCTCGCGACCTATAGGCATCTACGTGACCTTTGCTCTCCAGAAATAAAGCTCATCCGTGTCTCCTGCCGGGTCGCTCTCTCTAAGCCCTCGGAGCACCGAGAGGGTTAACAAATTGAACGATCGAGCCAGGCGGGTAATAAACCGCCCGCCGCATACGGCGCTGGCTCCAGTGCGACCTGTGGTGACGTGCAAAAAGTACACCGCCAACTGGTAGGGCAGAGACACGTATTCTTCCGGGTGAAGAATGGAATGCAAGAGCCAAAGGTCAGGCTTGGTGAGCTTTTCCTGACCCTCTTTCCGGATAAAGCCATCTACTGTGATAAATCTATGCAGAAGCCTATGAAATGGGTCGCGGAGCTTGGACTCGTAAGCCCTGGATACATGGTAAGCACCCAGGGCGATCTCGCCCTAGAAGCCGACATAGTCAAAATTCGCCGGCGCCTTCCTAACCCCTCCAGAAAGATAGTCATCGAAATCCCGGTGTCGGACGTCCGAATCCGAATAAAGATCCAAACGCCGACACATCTCCAGAACAAACATAGACCGATCCGCCCCTCCAAGCCTAAAACGGACGGTGTCCCGGGCCTTCATATTAGTGATGGCCTCGCTAAAAGAATATGTTGAGAAGAACTCTAGGCACAACTCGGCATATCCAGCCTCTCTGATATTGACCAGGTTAAACCAGGCCCGAGACGTGAACCCTCCGTGCACCACAGAAAACGCGAGCTCCAGCTGCTCGGGGATATTCGGATGAGGCGAGTCGCATTGAACCCGACCCAGAAAGTCCCAATTAAGATACCTTCCGGAGTCGAGTGCACGACTCGCCAAACTAATAAGTAACTCCCGAAATTCCCGCCGCTGTCCATTGGGGACCCCGGAGAAAGAGAAGAATGGATGACCGACATTATAGATCATCCTTGCTTGGACGTCATCATTGCTGGAATCTGACTCCGGGGAAGGGTTTCGTTGGCGGGATGTGCTAGCACGGCCGCGTTTTAGTGCGCCAGACATATCTGTATCATAATGGAGGAGCGAGGGTGAGAATTCGAGCAACACTTTAGCATTAAAATTATGAAGGGCTAAAGAAAACCACAGCATTGAGCACAACCATTCCCACACTTATTTTTGGGACTAAATCCCGACATCTCACAAAAGAACCGAGATAACTACAACTACAAGACTCAATCAACATATCGTACGTGAAATGCAAGAAGACATGTGTCTTTCCAATTGGCAATCCCAAAGTGGTCTCTCATACAACAATAAACTAAACAAAATAAACTAAGTGCTGAAATAAGACACTATGCATGCACTAGACGACAAAAGAAACGACCTATAAATAGCTACACGACAAAATATATCTGCATGCAATAACACGTACAACAGAACTCAATAATGCGAACTTAATACACGAAATTTTGAAAAAATACAAGTTATCTACAAGAACATAAATAAAAAAAATACATGATAATTTTGCAATTTAACAATAATTACCAAATTATCAACTAACAATTAACGAACAAAAATAAAAATCTTGCCTAAACACACATACTTTAAACTTTCTAAACACATACATTAAAAGAAACTCCTAAAAATAAAACCATTAGACAAAAATAAACTACACAACTAAACAAAATAATCATAAAAGTTAAAGACTCACATAAACGAAAAATTCAAGATCTACCACGAAATTCCTAAAATCTAAACATATAACTTAAAATAAGAGGATAAAAATGCATCAACACGACACAAGAGTGTAAAATATTAACATGGATATTCAACAAAAATACACTAAAAAGAAAGAAAATAAAACAAAATAAAAATTAGCATGAGAAATTCTTGAAATTTCGTTACAAGGAACAAGGAATGTACCAAGATATAGATACGAGATGGAGGAGGAGTAGAATCTGTAGAAAATCCGGCGGAATTCCAGCGAGGCGGTGGCGGCGGACGACGGCGGATGACGGTGGAGATGATTCAAAAACACTCGAAAACGATTCCCACACTTGTATTTGACAAAAGGGAAACAAAACTACGAAGATTTTGGGGAGAAACTAGCCAAAAATGGAGAAATATGGTGGGTTTTGGTGGCTGTCGGCGAGAGAGAAGAGAGGAGATGAGAGGGTTTTCAAAAAAAATGAAGAAAATAAACCTGACATTAGGGTTATGCGCGGCGAGTACTCAGCGAGTAGGGCGAGGGAACGGCGAGTTCACGCGCGGGTGTCAGACATCGAGATGCTCTTTTTGACTGAAAATTAAATTTTTTTAATTTTTTTTAAGAGCATCAAAACACAATGAGTTCTGGTCCACATACTCGGCGAGTATTGGACTGAACTCGGCGAGTTCACCCACCTTTCAGAATGTTCTGTTTAACTTGAACTCGGGGAGTACATGAGCTGAACTCGGCGAGTATACCAAATTCCAGAATGTTTATCAGTCAAGGAACTCGGCGAGTATTCGTCGAACTCGGCGAGTTCACGCCGGAACTGCACTATTTAACCCAAAAAAATTAACAAGATGAACCAAAACAACAAAAACGACCTTTCTTTGACAACGAAAACACGGAAAAGCAGAAACGAAACAACAATGAACATAACCGAAGGACATGCTTATTTAACTTCGAGTCTTAAGCTTGACTCGGCCTCCACTTTAATTTTCGATACGCAACAATGTGAGGGCTTCGACATCCTCACCAATAACTTCCGAGTTTTCAAAGTATTTTTTCAACAGTTGGCCATTCACTTTGAATGTTTCATTGCCGTTTGGATCAAACAATTCGAATGTGCCATACGGAAATACTTTATGGATGGTGTAAGGGCCGGACCAACGGGATCTCAACTTTCCGGGAAAAAGTTTCAATCTAGAATTAAAGAGTAAAACCCGGTCCCCCTCACGGATGTCGGAACGATTCTTCAAATGAGCGTCATGCCATTTCTTGGTCTTCTCTTTATAAATACAAGAATTATCATATGCTTGGAGCCGCAACTCCTCTAATTATTGCAATTGAGCATTTCTACGATCACCAACAAGAGAAATATCAAGATTACACGACTTGAGGGCCCAAAAGGCCTTATGCTCGAATTCAACCGGCAAGTGGCAAGCCTTGCCGTACACCAAACGAAATGGAGTGGTACCAATGGGCGTTTTAAATGCGGTTCGAAACGCCCATAATGCATCATCTAATTTGTCCGACCACTCCTTTCGGCTATTCCCAACGGTTTTTCCCAAAATGCGCTTCAAACTGCGATTAGTGATCTCGACTTGGCCACTAGATTGAGGGTGGTACGCGGTGCCAACTCGATGAGTTACCCCATATCTAGCCAAGGCTTTTTCCATTTGGGCATTACAAAAATGTGTGCCACGATCACTAATTAAAGCCTTGGGAATTCCGAAATGCGAGAACAGCTGCTTCAGAAATTTAAGTACAACTCGGGCGTCATTCGTGGGTAAGGCTTGAGCCTCGGTCCATTTGGACACATAATCGACCGCTACGAGAATGTTCTTATTGCCACGGGAAGGTGGGTATGGTCCCATGAAATCTATCCCCCAAATATCAAACACTTCATAGACTTGGATGAAATTTTGTGGCATTTCATTCCGCTTGGAGATAGATCCCGTGCGTTGGCATTGATCACAAGATTGAATCATTGCATGGGCATCTTTATAGATTGAAGGCCAATAAAATCCCGAGTCAAACACCTTTTTGGTGGTGTAACTCGGACCGAGATGCCCACCAGTAGGGCCAACGTGGCAATGATTCAAAATATATTGACATTCTTTCCCGAAAACACATCTCCGAATCACTTGATCCGCTCCTACCCGAAAAAGATAGGGATCTTCCCATAGATAGTACTTGAGATCGGAGAAAAATTTCTTCTTTTGTCGGTATGACATTCCTTTAACAAGAATGCCACAAGCAAGGTAGTTGGCAAAATCGGCAAACCACGGTGTTTCGGGTTCACCATCCACCTTTAGAAGAAATTCATCGGGAAAGTTATCGTTGATGTCGCGCTCATTCAATTGCTCAAGGTGAGGGTTGTCAAGGCGCGACAAGTGATCCGCAGCGAGATTTTCGGCACCTCGTTTATCTCGGATTTCGATATCAAACTCTTGCAATAGCAAAATCCACCTAATGAGACGAGGTTTTGCATCTTGCTTTGAGAAAAGGAAATGAAGGGCGGAATGGTCGGTGTAAACAACCGTTTTGGAGAGCACGAGATATGACCGAAATTTATCGAAAGCAAAGACGACGGCGAGAAGTTCTTTCTCGGTAGTGGTGTAATTTTCTTGTGCGTCCATTAATGTCTTTCTTGCATAATAAATCGGTTGGAAATGATTATTTATTCTTTGGCCCAAAACGGCCCCAACCGCGAAATCACTTGCATCGCAAATGAGCTCGAACGGAATCGACCAATCCGGAGCAATCATTATGGGTGCATTCGTGAGCTTCTCTTTGAGGATATTGAAAGAATTCAAGCAATCATCGGAGAAAACAAACGGGGTATCTTTTTCCAATAATTGGGTCATGGGTCTCGTGATTTTGGAAAAATCCTTTATGAAGCGGCGATAAAAACCCGCATGACCCAAGAAGCTTCTTATGCCTTTGACATTGGATGGGGGAGGTAGCTTAGAGATAGTGTCAATCTTTGCCTTATCTACCTCAATCCCGGCTTCCGAGATTTTGTGGCCCAACACGATTCCCTCTCTCACCATGAAGTGGCATTTTTCCCAATTGAGGACTAAGTTAGACTCCTCACATCGGGTGAGCATTCTCTCAAGATTTTCGAGACACGAATCGAAGGAGTTTCCGTAGATGGAGAAATCATCCATAAACACTTCCATACTCCCTTCAATCATGTCATGGAAAATGGCCATCATACACCATTGAAAGGTCGCGGGTGCATTGCATAGGCCGAAAGGCATTCTTCTATATGCGAACGTGCCGAATGGACACGTGAAAGTTGTCTTTTGGTCCTTCGGATGGATAGGAATTTGAAGATAACCGGAGAAACCATCAAGGAAACAGAAGAATTTGTTGCCCGCGAAGCGTTCTAACATTTGGTCCATGAATGGAAGGGGAAAATGATCCTTGCGTGTAGCATCGTTTAATTTTCGATAATCAATGCAAACACACCATTCCATGACCGTTCGTGTTGGGATGATCTCATTTTTCTCATTGTGCACAATGGTCATCCCTCCCTTTTTTGGCACCACTTGAACCGGGCTAACCCATGGACTATCGGAGATGGGGTAAATCAAGCCGGCGTCAAGTAGCTTAATCACCTCTTTTTTCACCACTTCTTTCATGTTTGGGTTTAACCGTCTTTGTCGTTGGACAACCGGTTTAAAGTCATCTTCCATAAGAATTTTATGCGTGCAATAGGAAGGACTTATACCCTTAATGTCGGAAATTTTCCAAGCGAGTGCTCCTTTGTGAGCACGAAGAAGAGTGAGGAGTCTTTCTTTTTGGTCACCCGTTAGACTTGATGAGATGATTACGGGTATTTGGGACTCCTCATGCAGAAATGCATACTCAAGATGATTGGGGAGCTCTTTAAGCTCAAGAGATGGAGGTTCCTCAATTGAGGATTTGACACGGAAAGGATTGTCATCAACATGGATTGGCTCGACCTCACAAGAGCTAGGGGATGGATCCATGGCTAGCGGTGGTGCCAACTCGTCCACATTCTCATCAAAATCGAGAATCTCTTCCCCTTTATCAATCGAAAATACGCTCTTTGACCCCTTTGAGATGAATGAATGCAAATCGAAATCAAACTCGCTATCAAATGCATGTACATGGTAACACATATCATCCGATGTGGACGGATATTGCATGGCTTTATCAATTGAAAAAGTTACCGACTCTTCACCAACTTTTAAAGTGAGTTTCTTATCATACACATGAATCATAACACGTGAAGTGGCCAAAAATGGCCTCCCTAATATAAGGGGTACACGGCTATCATCATCCATATCAAGTATCACAAAATCCACGGGGAACACAAATTTATCTACTTTCACAAGAACATTTTCCACAATTCCCCTCGGATACTTGAGTGACCGATCGGCCAATTGGATGCTCATGCGTGTCGGTTGCGGATCTCCCAGATTAAGTTTTGCATACAAGGAGGTGGGCATTAAATTGATGCTTGCCCCGAGATCCGCAACTGCATTTGTGATAACTAAGCTACAAATGTGACAAGGGATAGTAAAACTCCCTGGATCGGCAATCTTCTCGGGTAGCTTGTTTTGCAGTAGAGCGGAGCATCCTTCGTTCATCAACACCGATGATCTCCTTGAGAAATTTAGCATATGTGGGCATCTGCAAGATAACATCAATAAACGGTAAGTTAATATGCAACTGTTTAAAGAGCTCTAAAAATTTTCCAAAATGAGCCTCCTCTTTCTCCTTTTTTAGCCTGCTTGGATAAGGGACTCGTGGTTTCATGACCGATACTTGCATGGTGGAAGGAAGTGGGACTTGCATGGTACTTGGTGGCTTGAAGTTTGTGCCTCGTCCTTTGTAGCCTCCTTCTCCGGGTCAACCTGTACATCATCAGCAACAACATCATTTAAAACCGAATTAGACACGGGTTCAAGAATTTTACCACTCCTCAAATTGATTGCTTTAACGTGCTCCTTCGGATTGACTTCCGTGTTGGAAGGCAATGTACCATTTTCCCTTTCCTTATCAAGAAGTAATTGAGTGAGTTGCCCCATTTGCTTTTCGAGATTTTGAATGGAAGCTTGTTGTCCCCTCACTATATCTTCAAGGGTGGGCTTGGTTTCGGTTGATGGAGCAGTGGTATTTGTAGCTTGGTACGGTTGTTGCGATATATTGGTTTGTTGATTTGGTTGGCGGGATTGGTATTGGGCGGTGTTTGGATGACGAGGTTGGTATGAGTTGTTTCTTTGGTTTGGGTTGGAAGAACTAGCACCCTCAAATCCCGGTGGTACCGCCGGAGCTTGGTCATTTGGTTGACGCCATCAGAAATTTGGATGATTCCGATTGTCAACATTGGGATTATAGTATTGTTGAGGTGGTGGTTGAAAAGCTAGCTTCCCTCTTTGGTTATCAAATCTATCCCCGTAAGAATACAACACATCTTCTTCCAAGGTTTCCTCCGCGTCGTCATTCCCACAATCTCTCGCCGTGTGAGGTCCTCCACAAAGTTGACACACTTCTTGAATAGACTTGATGGTGGATTGTCTACTAAGAAGTGTCATTCTTTTGTTGCACTCATTTGCGGTATGAGGACCGTCACACAATTGACACACATTATTTGCTAATCTTGGGTTTTGAAGTTGGACTATTTGTTTACCCATCTTAGCAACCTCCTCCTTGAGCGAACTCATATCATCTCCTTGCTTTAAAGCACCGCGTACGACTCTATGCCTCGAAGAGTGCCACTCGTGAGTGTTAGTGGCTGCGGTTTCTATCGCTTTATAAGCATCGGTTGGCTTCTTGTCCATTACACATCCACCGGCGTTCAAATCTAATATTTGCCGTGTTAAAATCAAAAGCCCGGTATAGAATGTGTAAACTTGGTTGTACGTATCCAACCCGTGATGTGGACACTTTCTCAAAAGCCCCTTGTGTCGTTCCCACGCTTCATACAACGACTCCTCGCTTTCCTGCAAAAAATTACTAATATCATTTTTTAAACGAGCAGTTTTAGAGGGAGGGAAATACCGCATTAGGAACCGGTCTACAAGTTCCTCCCAAGTTGTAATCGATTGTGGCGCAAGTGACTCAAACCACGTTTGTGCGGCTCCCCTCAACGTATACGGGAACAAACGAAGGTACAAGGATTCTTCGGGCATCTCCCGAATCTTAATCATATCGCACACGTCCAAGAACCGAGTTAGATGCGCGTTCAGATCATCGGAGTCAAGACCATCAAAGGGGCACATTTGATTCAAGTATTGGAGATAATTTGTTTTGATCTCGTAATGTGCCGCTTGAACGGGACGGCGTATGATTTCCGACCCCGACCCGATGTTGGTCGCCTTGGAACGTTCCCTCATCGTGCGATTATCTTCCTCCGCCATCTTGGCTTCGACTTTGGGTCCAGTTCGTTGTCCCGAAGCCTCAAGATTTTCTATTATAATTGTGGATGCGAATGGTGGTGTTGATGGTGCTTCTTGCTCAATTGAGGGTTCTCCTTCCTTTTGCTTGTTCTTCTTTCGAATTAATCTCTCCGGATCTGTCAATGGTTCGGTTAGATCCGGGAGGAGATTTCGACTCATAAACTCCTACAAGAGAAATGGAAACCAACGGGTAATCTAGAACAAGAATTGGTAATGCAATGAAATAAAGACAATGAAATTAACTTACGGGGATAAATCCCCGAAAAGATCGCTAATATAGAAATGTTCAACCGTTTTCAAAATCACCGTTATTGTCCCCGGCAACGGCGACAAAAACTTGATGTGCCGCTAGCACACCTTAATTTTAATTAAGAACTGGAAATAAATAAACTAAAACTAGCGGACAAATAGGCAAGTATCACCTATCGTATACTAGTATAACTTACGTAAGTCCGGGTATCGAACTCAGGGACAATCAGGTGGAATGATGATAATAAGTCGTCGGCTAATAATTAGCTATGAATTTAGATTGGTTTAAACTACGAATAAACAAAATTAATGACCAAAAATTTATCAAAACTACACACACAATCCCAAGGAATTAATTACTAAGATTTTTTATAGAAGGAAACATGTAATCAAATGGGATCACTCCCCCTAAACATTGGATGAACAATTTAAAGCGCAAATCAGATAATATATCAGTTATGATTCCAAAGCAACAAACATACAAATCTCTAAGATATGTGTGATACTAATTTATCATAACAACCAATATTATATCCATTCAAATCTCTTATACATGAATACAATATCGATTTAGCATATGAACGACGATCATCTAGCTATATGGATCTCTTGCTATAGCACAATAATCCCATAACTCACAACGTGAACACGAAAACCGCTTTTAAATGTTCAAACCTTGAGTTATGCAAATCCGAATGTTCACAACAAGTTTACGACTTTTGAAAGATGATTCGATTAATACCAAATACATAAAATTCATGCTATATTCTCATAAAAACATAAATCCCCTCTTATGATTATGAAAACACCGATTAAATCTACTCTTTCACCATCTCTAGTAGAAATATTTAACTTCACCAAAGTGTTTGGTTTGTCAAAAACAAATACCAGCTATTTCAAACTCTCGTTATGGAAATAATGAAGCATTCATAGCAAGTTTAACAAGTCTAAACATAACAACAAGATTTTCATTCAAAATACGCAAACTTCGATATATTATCTGGTTACATACAAATATAAATCATCCAATGTCTAGGGTTTGCTACCCAAATGATTACATAGCAAAACTACTCCATGCTAATGGAGTAAAACATCATCATACTATAAGAAAGTATTTCAAACATTAAGATAAACCTAAATATACGAAAAACTCCCCTATGATGAAGATGCAATCCTTTGAAACAAAACTCCAAGCTAAATGCCTTCCTTTGTCTTCCTTCTTCCTCAAGAAATCAGAGAATATGTATGGAAATTTTTGATAAAAATTTGTCCCCCATTATTTGAGCAGAATCTTCCTTTTATAGGCTGGGGAGAACTCGCCGAGTTCAGGGAAAGAATTCGCCGAGTTCATGTGCTGTCAGTTTCTGATTTGATCTTCAGGAGGGGGAACTCGCCGAGTATAGAGAGTGAACTCGCCGAGTTCGTGCGTTGTCGACTCCTCATTTGATCTGGAAATTATCAGGAATATTCAGAAATTATCAGATTTCAGGTGTACTCGCCGAGTACAATCATGAACTCGCCGAGTTCTGCTTGGGAATTTGGTTCTGGAATTGGGTGAACTCGCCGAGTATGGCGGTGGAACTCGCCGAGTTCACAGCAGATCAGGCATTCTGTTTAGGTTTGAACTCGCCGAGTATGGGATGAACTCGCCGAGTTCTACTTGTTTCAGCTCCTTTCAATCCAATTTATTCAACCAATACCTGAAATGACAACATAAGTCTATAAGACCGAGTTTGAGACAAAAATCAACCAAAAAGCTATGTAAAGCACGGGATATCGTCCGATAAAACATGTATAAAATGGACGATATCAAATATGAAGCCATGAAAAAAAGGCGCTAAAAACGGACTTAAGACGAGCTCAAACGAAGCAAAACAGTGCAGGTGTGTAACCAGCAGTGTTTGACTCGCTGTGTCACAAGAACAACTCATCGAGTTGACCCAAAATGCATCAGATCACTTATCAGAACCATTGGACTTGCCAAGTCAACACCTCGACTCATCGAGTCAACACCTGCATGTCCATTTTAGTCAGAAAATCACCATTTTTTTCCAAAAACTTAATCATAACTTTGATACACATCATAAACGATTTGTACACTTATAAACACCATTTATAACTCATTTATAACTTTTCTTTCAATCCAAATAACACCGAACCATATAAATCAAAACTAGGGTTTATATGAACCCAAAAAAACCATTCCAAATCATAACATGCATACCTTTGCTTGGATTCTATTCAAATCTCATATTGAGCCTCAAATTAGCTTTTAAATGATTACAAATCTGTTACAAACACAAATTTTACCAATCTTTCAACTTGAAATTAATGGGTATGAACCCTAACTCAAATCTTCATAAAACACCAAACTTACCTTGAAATTGACCTTGCCAACTATTGATTATCAACACACACCATTATCTTCATCAAATGCAAGGAAATCCAACTTCAATTTGATGTCTTTTGCCAATTTTGAACGAAGGCTTAAGGAACCGTATGTGTATAGGTGTCTCCAAATGACAACCAACTTCAAGACCTTTCATTCTCTTAACCAATTTTTCATAGTTTGTAAATACGACAAGGTTAACCATTGAACTTTACTTTTTTCATTAAATAAAGTTTTTAAATTTCCATATCAGCCACAAATTCTTATTTGACCATAATTGGGATTCTACAACTTTTAGAAATGTACTTTTCAACTCATCAACCAATAACATAAAATCCACATAATAAATTAAAATACAAAGTTTCTTAAAATTTCAAATATCATATTAAATTCGGGAATAGGGTGTTACACATAATATCTTAAAATACAAAACTAAAACTTGGAAATGGGAGTTATATATATTAAATTTTAAACTAAATAGTATGATTTTTTAAATAATATTTAATATTTTTAAATTTTAAATTCTATTTTCATAACACGTAGCATTAATATTAATATCAAATTAAAATTATGTCATCAATTATAGTTCATTTAAAATTTTACTTTTTTTTTATTAAATTTAGAATATGAGTAAAAATATAGTTTAACCTATCTATTACTGAATATACAGCTATAATATAGATTACAATTATCTCTCATATATCTATTTATAATATAGATTACAGTTATCTAATAAGATTCTTATATATAATAAATACCAATTTTCATATCATAACTATAAATAACAATAACTTTCAATAAAAAAATGCATATTATAATATGGATTACTTATTATAAAATGACTATTACAGATAAATTTTTTATTTGAATATTTATTTGTTCTAATTAGAATATATTAAATATATTAATATTTTTCGTTAAATCTTCTATTTAAAATATAAAATTCTGTAATTTTTAAAAATGATTGTTTATACCAATGAAAAATGTTATTGAATATCACATATGCTTTCATTTTTAAATTTTAAATTATTATCTTCAAAAAAAATGTAAACAAACTGTTGTAGTTTCATACAATTATAATTATAAATAGATTTTAAATAACCGATATTCATTTAAAGTCAATTTAAATTATATATATATATATATATATATATATATATATATATATATATATATATATATATATATATATATATAATATACACACACACACATACATATATATATTAAACATTTATTTTTTGTAACATCCAGATTTTTACCCTGGTACGTGTAATTATTTTAGTGCATATTTAATTTATTATTATTGCGTTGGTCCAATAGAATCTCGATTAGTGGATCATACGTGTCGGGATCGAGTGATACGTGATGCAGGATTATTAATTTAGCGGATTATTTATAATTATGAGATCGTTGATTTAAATGGGTTAAAATGATATTAATAGTGAAAATGCGATATCGGGTTCGGATTATTGGGTACCGGGTTGCTATTTTTGGAAAGTATATAAAAGGGGGGTTTTATTTGAACTTTTTTTCTTTCCTTTTTGCCAAAATCAGAAATAGAAAGAGTTTTGTGTGTGCGTGTGTTGAGACAGCATGAAGAAGGGAGCAACAAGAATTGAAATTGAATTCTGAATTCATCCACCTCCTTGTGTTCTTGAGCCAAAGGTAAGGATTTAGCAAGTGGTGAGTCTAAATTCGTGATATATATATATATATATATATATATATATATATATATATATATATATATATATATATATATATATATATATATATATATATATTGCTGAAAGCATGGGTTTTGCTTTAAGATCTGTAGGGGTTAGTTATGTTTGTTGTGAGGCTTTTTGCTACTGGAAATCGATTTTGAGGGCTTGGTTTAGCCCTGGAGCAGCCATGTCCGACGAAAAAAGCAGAGCCCATCGTCCGTGGTCGCAGTCGCAACCCCCTGAGCGCGGCCGGGATGAGGGTGACACGGGCGGCCTGGGTTGAGCAACGATTGTGAGCGCGACCGGGTTCATGTGCGCGGTTGCGATGAGCTAAGCGCGACCGGGTTGGTTTTAGGGCTTTCAGGTGTAACAACCTAGTCTTTAGCTAAACTTAATTTCAGTATTTTGAACCAATAATGTAATTTTGTTACATTATTTGAATTGTAATTTAATTAAGTTATGAAATATTTAATTAAATTATATAAATATTTAAATTATGATTTAATAAATTATTAAAGATAATTAAATAAAAGAGATGTAAGATACAAAAGTAATAGTGGGTTAAATTGCAAATATAACTAGATGACATATATAAACCTAATTAAGGATCATTAAACACCTAATTGACTCTCTCTCTACTCTCTCTCTAAAAACCGATCTTCTATCTAGTTTTTCTCTCAAACCGACCGGTCAATTATATATCGAGTTCTATACGTCATTGGAAAGGTCTCGAAGAGTACTACAAGAATCTGCAGCTACATGTGCGATTTCATACGAATTTGAGGTAAGAATCGACTTTTTAAGTTTCCTTGTTTTCGGTTTTGAAGAAGAACTTCGAATTTACCATCTTTCATTCGATTAAAGCTATTTTAACTTGAGTATTAACTCGAATCTGTTAGATTATGTATAATAGAATCGGATCTAGGCTTATTACATAACATATTCATGATTTTAGACTTGGAAATGTTTGTTTAAAAGCTGTAAAATGCGAACAAATTCGAGATGCCAAGAACAAATTCGATATTTAGCTAAATTCGAACATATGTTCGAATTTGACCCTAAGTTCGAGAGTCTGGATTCGAATTTAACTATGAATTCGAATTTAAGCCTATGTTCGAAGCCTTGAATTGGAATTGAGTCAAATATGTTCGAATTTAATACTTAAATTCGAACCCCCTCCCTAAATTCGAATATATTGAATAAAACACATGGACAACGCATAAATTAACAAAATAATTAGCAAAATGATTATATATATTAATATATATATATATATATATATATATATATACTGATCCTTTGAGAATTTAATGAAACAAAGAATATGAATGAAAGAAAGATTTATGAATGATCAGTTATCAGAATCAGATATAAAATAAAGATTTTAAAGCTAAAAGATGATGATATTGACATGACATTGATATGATAATTCTGGACAGGTTCAGTGAAATTCTGAACATAGATACAAAGATTTAAAGATATTGAAAGCGGGTCACTGATTTGAATTGACAGAAGAACAGATTGACAAAGATTAAAGATAAAATCCTGAGATAACTCAGGTGGTGGATTTTATATCTGCTTGATAAAGACCCCAGATCTGTGAGTTATAGATATTCAGATTTAACATGCTAGAATTTCCGGTTGAGACATATTGTTGATGCTAGATTGATTTGACATTCATACTATCAGCTGGATTGTGACCTGTGTACATCATGGTTCGGTGTTGCCCAGTGGATCATGATAGGTATTTGATTATCATTTCACATGATATTGCATTTACAGTTCATTTCGTTTAATGCTTTGAGATTACTGCTATCATGACTTTGATTACGTATGCTTCATCATTGCATATACTTTGACATATTGATTCAGCTTGATTAGCCTTGACGGTCTATTGTTCTAGACCTAACTATTTCACCAGTTCTATTGAACTTGGTAATGACCCTCCGATGTTCCGCCATGTTGATTTACTGGTAGCTAGCCCAGTATGTGGCTGATCCCCACGACTTAAGCGTGAGCGTGGCTTGAACATCATCCGACTCCATGAATACTATGTCTCAATCATGAGGGCTGTAGCGGCAGCCAAGATATATCACGCTAGACTTATGATCCGCTTGATAATGCATGTTAATTTGAAAATCTATTGACTCACTAAGCATCGCTTACAGTTGCTACTTACATTTTTACAGGAAAAGATAAAGGAAAGTCACCTGTCGGACCTAGTTCTTAGGTCTTACAAAGATCAAGACAGAAGTTTTCATAGACCTCTACTCAGCAAACCCTTTTTGGTACTAATTGGAGGATGATACTATGGTGGTCTGGGTAGATTTATCTTGATTATAAGATGACATGAATTAGATTAGACTTGTGCCCTTTATAAGTTCAATTTGAAAATTGTAAACTGTATTAAACTTAATTCTAATATGTTTGTACCTGTAATTTATAATTCCGCACTTAATTACTCTATCTTAGTTATGGTTGATATCGTATTGCATGATGTGGGACCTAGACTCGTGACTACCGCCCCGTAAGGGATGGTCTTCACATCAGGGTTCGTTTGGGGTAATCTGTTGGGTCCGGTTCGGTTACTGTGTTTGGGTCATTGTTGTATTTCAGCTGGTTGTATTAATATTCTGGGATGCATTATGTATGTAGGGTTGAGCCGACAGCAATCAGAGCCGCGACAGGATTCCGTTCTGCAGGTGATTCAGGGGATAAGTGAGTACTCGAGTCCTTTTTAAAACATGCATTTATTTTATAAGTTATCTATGTGATTGTTATGTGTGTGAGACAGAGATGTGGCGCCTTAGGTATGATTCTATCTACCTCTTTATATGTGCTATATGTGTATGAGTTCCCAGAGTATCCGAGATGGGCGATCGCGCAGGTTAACTGTCCCTAACCAGTCATGAAGTATGAGACTGTATATATACATCAGTGTTTATTGCCAGGTCGCTCATGTGCCTACTGTGTAGCTAACTACTGTTGTGTGCGGTCTGTTACATGGGGAACGACGTCCCCTTGAGTTGAGATGCACATTGTGTTCTGAGTCTTCATCAGAGATCTTGAGGCATACTTGAGTTGTGATATTCTATGTTCTATGTGTTATGCTATATGTGTTTATTTCTACAGAGTCTAACCCTCGCATATTCACGAGCTTCCCAGCTTACGTTTTAGAGTCTAACAAGGCAGTCAGAGAGTGCGGTCACAGCCGCAGAAATAGGAGCTGGGATTGATCACAGATTTTGTATGTCTGTAATTGTTGTATGCTAACAGTAGCTTTTGAGTTGTTTATCCGTGTTGTATATTGGTCAGTTGTATGACGGCTAGATAGTGATAAGCTGTAGTATGACAGTTTAGTTCACCAATTATCTGCATCAGAAGTATGAGATGTTTTAAAAGTTTTTAATTATCAGTGATTTGTGTAAACCCCTGACATGTGTATTATAAGATAACTGCGATATTGCCACTTATGATATTATATTGACGTGGCTTTTATATGTGGAAAGAGGGTGTTACATTGATGGTATCAGAGCTTGTGGTTTGAAGTCTGAGAATCATTAGTGGATGCTTAACTTAAACCGTGTTCAGATTCATGGGAATCATCCTTGAGATTGCTTTTAGTGGAATTAACTAACCTAGCTTACTGTATAAACGCTGAGTGGTCTATCTGTTATCTTAACTATTGTGGTTTGTGCAGGTAGTTATGGCTGATCAGGGTGATGGTTCAGACGCAGGTAGACCGGCTGGAGATGAGTTTATCCTCAAATCAGAAATTCTAGAGATCTTGACTTAGTTCTACAATCAGCAGGGTCTAAGTCTGGGTATGGGTGCGGCGCCAGTGACTGGGGCAGATTCAGGGGCAGGTGCCTCAATGTCTACTACTTAGAGGGGTGGGTCCTTTAAGGACTTAATGACAGGAGCCCCACTAGAGTTTAGGGGTAGAGGTGAGCCTGGCGTTGCTATGGCTTGGGAGAGAGAGACTGAGGTTGCCTTCTGAGTAGCCCATGTTGATCCTAGAGACATGGTCGGTTATGCGACTTATCTGTTGAGAGGAGGGGCTTCCCAGTGGTGGAAGTCGATTTAGTCTTCGATGACATCATCTGCGGCATTTGCGATGACCTAGGATCAGTTCCGGGCATTGTTTGAGTTACAGTACATCCCCGAGATGAGCGCAGGGAGATGGAGCGCAAGTTTTTGCATTTACAGCAAGGCGGGATGACAGCTCAGCAGTATGTCGATAAGTTTAAAGAGTATTCACAATTTGTGACCCAGCACATCGACACCGAGAGCCGAAAGGAAGATGCATTTATTGACGGCCTCCGATCTGACATCCGCGAGTTTGTGGGGCTACATGATACTCCCACCTTTGCTAGGGCATTAGAGATGCCCATATGAGAGAAAGAGAGATAGGTAAGCAGAGGGAACAGCCTCCAGCACAGAGACAGAGGATGGGGACATCTGAGCAGTCCCCTAGCTATTGGCGAGATCCTCGAGACACACAGAAAGAGAGAGTCAGACTGAGCAGTGGCATTCCCAGGGACAGAGTTCTGAGTCCTGTAGGGATAGAGACAGAGACAGGGGTAGAGAACGAAGATCACAGAGATCAGACCAGCGTCAGAGTCAGAGCTATGGGGCGCCTAGTAAGAGTCAGACGCCGTGATTCAGTGCTCCGGGTCAGAGTCCGAGTAGCGTGGGGCAGGGGTCTAGAGCCTTAGGGAGCCATTCTGAGAGCTCATATGGAGAGAGATTGTCGTAGGTGTCAACGCCGTCATGTCAGGTCGTGTATGCCTGAGCAGCCGCGATGTTACCGTTGTGGGTAATATGGTCACAATTCTGTTACGTGTACTTCGAGGGACTCCTTATGCTTCCGTTGTGGGAAGTCGGGCCACATCGCGAGAGATTGTCCTGAGTTAGGAGCATCGATGCAGGGAGCGAGCACCAGCGGGACGAGAGCCGAGCCCGCATCATCGAGCTGCCGTGAAACCGTCCCCAGTTGCCGTGGCAGAGTATTTCAGGGGACTGCAAAGGAAGCTAGAGTGTCTACAGATGTGGTTTCTGGTACGTACATCCTGAATAGGCTTAGTGCTCGTATTTTGTTTGATTCTGGAGCAGACCGCTTATATGTGTCTTTTGTATTCTGTGCGTACTTTTCTGTTTTTCCTACTGCTTTATTTGTTCCGTTGGTTGTTGAGAGAGTTGATGGGAGTACAACTTTAGTGAGCCGGGTATACAGAGACTGTGTATTAGAGATTGATATGTGCCGGTTTTTGATTGATCTGCTACCGATCGAGAACAGCAGTTTTGATGTGATAGTGGGTATGGATTGATGACAGCTAGGCATGCCGATATTTTGTGCGCAAAGAAGATGATCGGTATACCCATTTCAGACAGTGAGAGTGTTACTATGTATGGTGAAAGGTGCAGAGGAGAGATCAGTATAGTTTCTATGGCCAGAGCCCAGAGATACTTTTCTAAGGGGTATGAGACTTTCTTGGCTTATGTTGTTGACGCCCGGAAAGAGAAGAAGACCATAGAGGACATACCTGTGATCAGAGATTTCCCTGAGGTATTCCCAGAGGAGTTGCCTGGGTTACCACTAGATCATCAGATCGAGTTCCGCATTGACCTTATCCCTGGAGCGGTGCCTATTGCTAAGACGCCTTATAGGCTGGCACCTACTGAGATGCGAGAGATGATGTCACAACTTCAGGAGTTGTTAGATCGTGGCCGTCCGAGTTCATCCCCGTGGGGAGCGCCTGTTCTTTTTGTAAAGAAGAAGGATGGAACTATGCGGATCTGTATTGATTACAGAGAGTTGAACAAAGTGACAGTGAAGAACAGATATCCGCTTCCACGTATCGATGACCTGTTCGATCAGCTGCAGGGTTCGAGCTACTTCTCGAAGATTGATTTGCGATCTGGTTACCATTAGTTGAGAGTTATAGACGAGGATGTTCCGAAGACAGCGTTTCGGACAGGTTACGGCCACTATGAGTTTCTTGTGATGCCCTTTGGACTGACTAACGCACCCGCGACTTTCATGGACTTAATGAACAGGGTATGTAGATCTATGTTGGATCGGTTCGTGATCATGTTTATCGATGACATCCTGATTTATTCGAGGATTACCGAGGACCATGAGCAGCACTTGCGAGAGGTTTTGACCGTGCTGCGAAAGGAGAGGTTATATACGAAGTTCTCCATGTGTGAGTTCTGGTTGCGTGAGGTCCATTTTCTGGGACATGTTGTGAGTGCTGAGGGGATTAAAGTGGATCCAACTAAGATAGAGGCCGTGATGAATTAGGAGCCACCGAAGACAGTGCCTGAGGTTCGCAGCTTTTTGGGTGTAGCCGGGTACTACATGCAGTTCATTCAGGACTTTTCGAGGATTGTCATGTCGTTGACGAGATTGACACGGCAGTCCGTACCTTTTGTGTGGTCTGATGATTAGGAGTATGCGTTTAAAGAATTGAAGACCCGTCTATGTCAGGCTCCAGTATTAGCATTGCCAGAGGGTACAAAGGATTTTGTCGTATATTGTGATGCATCCGGTATTGGGTTGGGTTGTGTTATGATGCAGTGAGGCAAAGTGATAGCGTATGAGTCGCGTCAGCTGAAGACCTACGAGGAGAACCATACCATGCATGATCTTGAGTTAGATGCCATTGTGTTTGCGCTGAAGATCTGGCGTCATTATCTATATGGGTCTCAGTTTGTTATGTATACAGATCAAAAGAGTCTTT
The DNA here is from genome assembly GCA_020465985.1 of Centrapalus pauciflorus. NCBI lineage: Eukaryota > Viridiplantae > Streptophyta > Magnoliopsida > Asterales > Asteraceae > Centrapalus > Centrapalus pauciflorus. Next base: position 15,299 of record JAANYP010006419.1, on the reverse strand, counting down.
TTCAGTATCTGTTTAGTCAGAAAGAGTTAAATATGAGGCAACGACGTAGTTTAGAGCTACTGAAGGATTATGATTGCGAGATTCAGTACCATCCGGGTAGGGCGAATGTTGTGGTGGATGCGTTGAGCCGCAAGGCATGCGGCCTGACTGTGGTTTCCCAAGCAACGAGACTCGAGATTACATCAACCCTTATAGAGAGTTTGAGATTGGCGTAGCGAGCTGAGAATGTGAAGAAAGAGCGGCTTACTGGGCAGATTGAGACACTGATTAGAGACAGCAGGGGGTTGTTCACATTTCATGACCGTGTATGGGTTCCGAGAGCTAGGGATCTTCGCCAGCTGATAATTGATGAATCACACCGGTCGAGACTGTCTATTCACCTCGGGAGCACCAAGCTGTAACCTGGTACGTGTAATTATTTTAGTGCATATTTAATTTATTCTTATTGTGTTGGTCCAATATAATCCCGATTAGTGGATTATACGTGTCGGGATCGAGTGATACGTGACGCCGAATTATTATTTTAGCGGATTAATTATAATCATGAGATCGTGGATTTAAATGGGTTAAATGATATTAAAAGTGAAAATGCGATATTGGGTTCGGATTATTGGGCATCGGGTTGCTAATTTTGGAAAGTATATATAAGGGGGACGCGGTCGCGGCCCCCTGAGTGTAACCGCGATGAGGGCGACGCGGGCGGCCTGGGTCGAGCAGCGATTATGAGCGCGACCACGATATCTAGCACCACCGTGATGTGTCCCGAGCGCGGGCAGTGACCTGGTGGTTTGGGCCGAGTTGGTTTTAGGGCTTTTAGGTACCGTTTGGGGTTATCTGTTGGGTCCGGTTCAGTTACAGTGTTTGTGTTTGGGTCTGTGTTGTATTTCAGCTGGGTTGTATTAATATTATGGGATCTGTTACGTATACAGGGTTGAGCCGACAGGCAATCCGAGTCGCGACAGGATTCCGTTCAGTAGGTGACTCAGGGGATAGGTGAGTACTCGAGTCCTTTTCAAAACGCGTGTTTATTTTATGAGTTATTAATGTGATTGTGATGTGTGTGAGACAGAGATGTGGCACCTCAGGTAAGATTCTATCTACTTCTTTATATGTGTTATATGTGTATTAGTTCCCAAAGTATCTGCGATGGGCGATCGGGCAGACTGACTGTCCCTAACCAGTCATGAAGTATGAGATTGTATATATACAACATTGTTTATTGCCAGGTCGATCATGTGCCTACTGTGTATTCTATGTGCTATGTGTTATGCTATATGTGTTTATTTCTGCGGAATCTAACCCTCGCGTACTCACGAGCTTCCCAGCTTACGTTTTCGAGTCCAACGTGTCTCAGGCAATCAAAAAGTGAGGTCGCAGCCGTAGAAGTAGGAGCTGGGATTGATCAGGGATTTTGTATGTCTGTAATTGCTGTATGCTGACAGTAGCTTTTGAGAAACTGTTTATCCGTGTTGTATATTGCTCAGTTGTATGATAGCTATATAGTGATCAGCTGTAATATGACAGTTTAGTTCATCAATTATTTGCATCAGATGTGTGAGACGTTGTTTTAAAAGTTTTTAGTTATCAGTGATTTGTGTAAACCCCTGACATGTGTATTATGAGATAACTGCGATATTGCCACTTATGATATTATATTGACGTGGCTTTTATATGTGGAAAGAGGGTGTTACATTTTTAATAAATATATTTCTAAAAAACTATATTTATATGTATTTATTGATAACTGTCTAATAAAATTTATGCAATTCAACTATGTCAAAGCTAAATACCAATCGACATTTTGTAACTTTTATATTTTTAATAATATAAAATGAATGTGATATGAAAATTTTGATTTTTTGAATTCAAAAAAGGTGATAATAACACAACAAAGATCGTAAAACGGGCCGGAATATAAATACATACACTTATTACAATTTCGTGTTAAGTATGTTTATCCTAATATCATGACTTTTAAATTAATATTTTATAAGATCTCAAAAAATTTATCTATACCATTTTAACATGAATGTTTTATTATTTTTGTAATAATAATTTATTATTATATATAGATTTTAAATATACTTATTTATTAAAATTACTCATGTAATACATTGGTCAATAATCTAGTATATATAATAAAGGAGAATACAAATTGTCACATGACATCACCAATATGTCTTACTGAATAAGTGATATGGAGTTACAAGTGCTTATTAGCTTTAAAAGAAAACAACTTAAATGTTTTTTGATCAAACAGATATAGATAAAACTTAATCAAATAAGATTGGAAATTAAATGTAAATTAGATTAGATTGCCCGTGACATTTATTTCAGACAATGACAATTTATGGATAAAATTAATTACTTAGTTGTATTTATAGATTTAGAATTGAAATAAAATTCAGCTTAGATTAATTGACCATAAGACTATTAAACATATTAAATATTTTTTAATTAGACAGATATAGATAAAAGGGATAATGGCGCAAAAAACCACCAACTTGTCAGTTTTTTGTGATTAAAACCCCAAACCATTTTTCGTTGCATAAAAAACCATGAACTAACTAAAAATCAGTAAATCAAGGTTTTATCAATGGGTAACCGGTTGAAACCGGTTTTTAAATCCTACGTGGACCGGTAAATAACTTACGTGAAATAAATTTTAATTGTTGAAACCGGTTGACAAGTATTACACATCGTTTAAACCTCCGTTGATGATGTATTCCCGTTTAAAAAGTACAATTAAAAATTATCAACGGGGTTTAAATGATGTGTAATTATTGGCAAACGGTTTCAACAATTAAAATTTATTCCACATAGGTTATTTACCGGTCCACGTATGATTAACTGCTGGTTTCAACCGGTTACCCATTAATAAAACCTTAATTTACGAACTTTTAGTTAGTTCGGGGTTTTCTATGCAACGAAAAATGGTTTGGGATTTTAATCACAAAAACCCAAAAAGTTTGGGGTTTTTTACACAGTTATCCCTAGATAAAACTTAAGAATGTAAGATTCAAATTTCAATTTAGAATAGGTTAGAGTAGATTAGATTACACATGACGTTATTTGGATAATAACAAATAATCGATAAAATTAATTATTATCTATATAATAAAGGTGAACACATAATAACACATGTCATCTTCACGTTTCACCTGAAAAGATAACTACAAATATAAAATAAAATAATTACAAATTCAAATATAAAATAAAAGATAAAAAATAAATACAAATATAAAATAAACGATAAATACAATTTATTATTTTTATACCTATAAATAGTAATAACTTAGTAACTTTATCCAACATTTATCATTATTCAATATTTATCACATTTATCATTTTCTAATATCTATTGTTATTATCATGAATAATATACAAATACATCCAAATTATATCTTATATATACTAATCAATATGTCTAAGTAAAAAATATATATAATGTGTTTATAAATTTATTAAAATATATCTAACATAACTAAAAAAGTAAAAGAATGTAAAAAAGATAACCATAAATATTTAAAAAGAGAAATAAATAATATGTATGACAAATAATTATACTTTTGTTTTACTTTTTTATAAGAAATAACATTATATGGTTTAATTTTAAGTTTACATCCAAAATTATATCTTATATATACCAATCAACATGTCTAAGTAAAAAATATATATAATGTGTTTATAAATTTATTAAAATATATTTAACATAACTAAAAATTTAAAAGAATGTAAAAAAAATATCTACTGTCCATAAATATTTAAAAAGAGAAATAAATAATATGTATGATAAATAATTGTAATTTTGTTTTATTTTTTTATAAGAAATAACATTATATAGTTTAATTTTAAATTTACATACATTTTATCTAACTAATTATTATTAGAAATTAATCACGTAATACGTGGGTTCATAAACTAGTTTATTAATATTTATAGATGTGGCACCCTTGCCACATAAACCACCATTACATTTAACCCATGATTAAACACCACATAATTTGATACATAATGATCTGAATGCTTAAACAAGTGCGGAAGCAATAAATACATAAATACAGTACAATTGTTAAACACCCTACGATACTACAGGGTTCCAATATAAATCTACAACTCAATACATTATTACAACATCCCAAATATTACAATATTGGTCCCTATTTCAATTACCGATTGAGTAGTAGATGATCTTCAAAGACTTCAATTAATGACCTAGCTAGAAAGTCCCGTAGCGGATTTTCCTTTTCCTGTAAAAATTGAACAACTGAGGGGTAAGCAAAGCTTAGTGAATACACATATTTACGCATTCTACAAATCTTTATGAAGCCACCCAAAAGTAACACCGACTACGCACGTCGTATACTCTCTACGTACACTAAGTACGGAACAAGAGCCGCAGCTCCTTCGAGTCAAAGCTCGTCATCTAAAACAACAATCTGAGACAAACATGACATCGGGGATGACCTACTGCCTATTAGGACCTTGGAGGGATCAACTCCAGGTCATATAGCACAGTAACATCAGAATATAGATGCGATCAACTGGTCCATCGAAAGATGCACAACAAAGAAACGGACATGCAACATGCAACAATGTGCATCTATGTCTACGCAAGTTAGTTGAATTCGAAATGAAGGTGAAACAATAGGTCTCAGCAGGAAATAGCTAACATAAAACAGATGTAGACATGCGAAATCATATGTACTCACAGTGGGTGCGTTAGTTAACTTCAATTTATTTTATTTCTCCTCGGGCTTTCAACCGGATTCCCAAAGTACCCCACTGTGGGTTAAACAACACCAGAAGGGACTTGTTAGATTTCCATAAGGAAAACATATCATACACATGTTCATTAACAAATGAGCATCAAGTTTGTACCATTAAAGTGTTAAAACATTCGGAACCGACATATGAAACTTGTGTTTAAAACCATCATTTAGTGTGCCATTATTCTCAAATAACCCTTCATTATATGCCTTAATATGTTACAAAAGATATCTCAAAAGTGTGATTGATATATAAGAAATTCGGATCCTTAACTCCCCCATCCAGATTTCGCATGAACTGCAACCGACTCGCCGAGTCGGTCCAATTGACTCGCTGTGTCGAGGTCCGAATTTCAGATCCTCGACCGAATTTCGGTTCCATCCGAAGTACTTTCGACCCATCTGAGTTCGGGTCCATCCGATTTCAGGTCCCATCCGAATTCGGATCCCATCCGAGTTCGGATCTTATACTTAGAAAATTTAAACGATTTGTTCAAGTGTTCTTGGCGACTCGCCAAGTCACCCCTTGTGACTCGCCGAGTCGACCAGCAGGTCTGAATTCGCAACTTACGGATTTCATTCTAAAATTTGTCAAACTCAATTTTAACAACATGTAATCCATACAAACGTTTTATTAACATTATTGGGGTGTTTCTACATCATTTTCCCCCATCTAAAACACACTGATTCGTTCAGATTTAACCAAAACATGGTTATTTTCTCAAGAACACTAAAATGCATAAAAATTTCAGATTTCTAACCTTTTTGATCGATTCAACGAACGATTCTTGTTTCCAAAGCTTCAGTGATGTTCACTAGATGATTTCCAACTATTAAAATGTACATGCAACAACATTTTCTTCAGATTAAATTCTGAAATTTGCATTTTCAACTCTCAAAATATCACCTCAAACTTAGAAATTATGTTCTTACCTTGAATCCACTTGAATCCTATTAATAACTAGCTCTAATCCACGAATTTCTTTAGTGATTTTCGATCCAGTAGAGATTTCTATAGAGAGAGGGAGAGAACTTGAAGATGAAGAGGTAAAATGATGAAATGAAAGATTCCATGTCTTTTATTTCATAACTTTCGGCTAATTACACCATTAGCCCCTTTACTTATCTGATTTAATTAAATACTGATTTTTCATCATAATTTATCATTACTAATATTTGAGAATCATCATACTTAATAATAATTCGAAATTCTAAATTTCATAATTTCTTAAAATAGCAACCAACTTTAATTTTCTCAAATACATACCCATCTTTCATAATCCAACTTAATTACATTAATTTAGAATATTCAACTAATAAACCTCAATTACATGATTTAAATTCCTAGGATGTTACAGCATGGGTTCCACCACGCTTGAACTTCGTCCTCGAAGTTACTTGGATCCAAACAGTTGTGGATATTTCTTCATCATCTCTGTCTTGGTTTCCCACGTATGATTTGCTCCTTTATGATGCTTCCAACGTACAAGCACCATTTCAATCTCTTTACTCCTTAGCTTCTTCACTTTGTTATCTACGACAAACTCCGACTCTTCCACATATTGGAGTCTTTCATCAATCTGCAATTCTGTGTGATCTCCTCGCTTCCAGTAGTAAAAGACTTCCTAAGATTTCCAACATCAAACACCGGGTGTATTCCTGACATCTCCTTCGGTAACTCTACACGATAAGACTGATTTCCTACTTTTTTGGTAATCTTGAATGGTCCAACAAATCTTGGAGCTAATTTTCCTCTCTTTACAAAACGAGTAACACCTCTCATAGGTGATACTTTCATATATACCCAATCATTCACCTCAACGTTAATCGGTTTGTGCCTCCTATCATGATAGCTCTTCTGTCGATCCTGGGCCGCTTTCATATTTTGTCTTACTAACTGTATCTTCTCGTTCGTTTCCTGAAGCAATGCTGACCCAGCAATCGGAGTCTCTCCGGTTTCTCTCCAACACGTAGGAGTCCTACACCTTCTCCCACACAATGCTTCAAATGGCGCTTTCTTGATCGTCGCGTGGTAACTGTTGTTGTACGAGAACTCTATCAGTGGCAAATGATCATCCCAATTACCACCAAGATCCAAGATGCAAGACCGCGTCATATCCTCTAAGGTAAGAATGGTCCTTTCGCTTTAGCCATCAGTTTGTGGATGGTAGGCCGTACTCATTGAAATTCTTCTTCCCAATCCTTCTTGCAAAGCTGACCAAAAGTTGGAAGTAAATCGGCTACCCGATAAGACACAATGGATTTCGGTACTCCATGTCTAGCAATAATCTCGTCCATATAAATCTGAGCCAACCTTTCTAACGAATAATTTTCCCTGATGGGAATGAAATGTGCAGACTTAGTCAACCTATCAACAATCACCCATACTGCATCGTGTTGACGCTTAGTCTTCGGCAACTTCGTGACAAAATCCATTGTAATGTGTTCCCACTTCCATTCCGGAATGGGAAGCGGTTGCAGACTACCATATGGTTGCTGATGTTCGGCTTTCACAAGCCGGCAAGTGCTATATCGCTCCACATATTCACCAATATCCTTCTTTAATCCGGGCCACCAGAAGTCTGCCTTTAACTCGTTGTACATCTTTGTGCTCCCGGGATGTACAGAAAATTTGGACTGATGTGCTTCATCGATAATTACTCTTCTCATGCCGCCAAACTTCGGCACCCAGATCCTCCCATATATTCCTTTCAGCCCAGACTCACTCGTTTCCATAATCCTCTTTTGTACCCTTATATCCTCGACATCAATGTTTTCTTCCTTTAAAGCTTCAACTTGAGCAGCTCTTACATCATCGATAATCGTGGACGTTAACATCGTTGAAGTCATCATATAGCAACGGTCCTTAGCATAAGCTTTGTGACTCGAAACATCGGCTACCACGTTAGCCTTTCCGGGATAATAAAGGATCTCACAGTAGTAATCCTTTATAAGTTCCACTGAACGGCTCTGCCTCATGTTGAGTTCTTTCTGACTAAAGATGTACTTTAAACTCTTGTGGTCCGTATAGAGTTGACACTTAGTTCCATACAAATAGTGTCTCCATAACTTCAATGCAAACGTTACAGCTGTCAACTCCAAATCATGAGTCGAGTAGTCTTTTCCGTGTTGCTTAAGCTGTCTCGAGGCGTACGCTATAACCTTCCCACGCTGCATCAATACAATGCCTAATCCAAATCTCGAAGCATCCGTATAAACCACAAAATCTCCATTACCCTTTGGTAGGGCAAGTACTGGTGCTTCACTTAAGGTCTTCTTCAATACTTCAAAAGCCTCCCGTTGTTCATTTTCCCATACAAACGACGCATTCTTCTTTGTCAATGCAGTTAGAGGGACTGCAATCTTTGAGAAATCTTTGATAAATCTTCAATAATACCCCGCCAATCCAAGAAAACTTCTTATCTCAGTAGCAGACCAAGGCGATTCCCAGTTCCTTATAGCTTCAACTTTAGCTGGATCCACAGAAACCCAACTCCTGAAATCACGTGTCCTAGAAATTGGATTTGTTGCAGCCAAAACTCGCATTTCGAGAATTTGGCATACAACTTTTCCTTCCGCAATAACTCCAACAGTTCTCTCAAATGAACAGCATGTTCGGCCTCAGACTTAGAATAGACCAAAATGTTATCAATAAACACTATCACCGATTTGTCTAACATCCATCTACATACTCTGTTCATGAGATCCATAAAAACAGTTGGGGCGTTGGTTAGTCCGAATGGCATAACCAGAAACTTGTAATGCCCTTAATGCGTCGTGAAAGTCGTCTTCGGTACATCTTCCTCTCTAACCTTCAACTGATGGTATCCCGATCGCAGATCAATATTGGAGAATACACTTGCCCCATGTAATTGATCGAACAAGTCATCAATCCTCCGCAACGGATACTTGTTCTTAATTGTCAACTTATTCAGCTCCCTGTAATCGATACACATCCTCATCATGCCATCTTTTTTCTCAACAAACAGTATCGGGGCTCCCCATGGCGATGAACTCGATCGAATGAAGCCCTTATCCAACAACTCTTGGAATTGTTTCATCATCTCTTGCATTTCGGTATGAGCAAGGCGATACGGAGAACGAGCTACCGGTGCAGCTCCAGGGATCAAGTCAATTCGGAACTCCACTTGTCTCTCAGGCGGCACACTAGACAATTCCTCCGGAAATACATCCGACAATTGTGATACAACATGCACATCGACCACAGTCTTCTTTTTCAGCTTTGGCATCAATGGCATATGCCAAATAGGACTCACAACCCTTAGCAACTAGCTTTCGGGGTTTTACAATCGTCAATAAACATAGATTCCCTCTTCTCCTATCCCCGTATATACAAATCTCTCGCCGCTCCGGAGTAGTTATCTTTATCATATGCTTCTTACAAAGTATATGAGCTTCATTTTCGATTAACCAGTCCATTCCGACTATCACATCAAATTCACTGAACTCTATCGGAATAAAGTCCAAATTGAAGACTACATCTTCAATCACTAAAGTGCAGTTACGGTATACGTGATCTACTTTGACTAACGTGTTACTAACAGTTTCAATGTCTAACACAGCAGATAACTTAGACAATGGCATGGCAAGTTGTTGAGCAAAAACAGTATACACAAAAGATCGGTTGGCACCAGAATCAAACAACACTCGTGCAGGCAAAGAATTAACAATAAACATACCCGTGACCACCTCCAGGTTTTCCTTGGCCTCCTCCGCTGTTATCTGAAAAGCACGAGCTGGTGCCCTTTGTGGCTGGTTCCAGTGGTTGACTGAACCACCACTTGATCCCCCAGAAGATCGTGTTGACGTTGGAGCAGCGGCAGCTGGATCATTCTTTCTGCAGTTTCTGCTATAATGCCCCCATACCCCACACTTATGACAAGCATCTCCTTTTCGTCGGCATTCATTTTGGAAATGACCCAACTCTCCACAACAAAAACAAGCGCGTCCATTTACTCACTTGCCGAAATGCTCCAATGGGCACTTAGTGCTGATGGAGTACGCACGAGCATGACCATAAGACCCAGATGATCGACGATAAGATTGATGTGGTGAATATTGTGAAGAACGGGAAGAACCAGAATATCCCCCTTCACGTTGGCGCTTTGGTGGTGAAGGCTGTGTTGGGTTAGTAGCAGCATCGGCAGACCCAATTGTATACCCAGACAAAGTCAAAATCTGTTCCACATTCCTGGCAGCTTCCAGTAACCCAGCGAACGTGGGATAATGGACATTGCTCATAACTCTCCTAATCTCCAGATCCAGTCCAGCTTCGAATTTGGTCACCTTTCTTTCCTCAGTCTCAACTTGGTGAGGCGCAAACAAACTCGGCCTCGTGAACTCCACAGCATATTGGGACACAGACTTAGTCCCCTGCATCAAAGTCATAAACTTAGCTTCCAGTCTTCGTCGCTCATCAACCGGGCAATATTGCTGAGTGAATATCTCAGTGAACTTGACCCAAGTCATAACAGGCACTTTCTCCAAGGTTAAATCGTTAACCATGAAATTCCACCACATGGCCGCGTCCTTAGTAAACATGGCTGTAGCGAACCGAACCATGTCCTTCTCAGCACAATCGCTGATTCGGAATGTTCGTTCAGTGGCAGTGATCCATTCTAATGCAGCTACAACATCCCCAAGTCCGTTAAATTCCACCGCTCCATTCCCTTTGAAGTCCTTAAACCGACAACCTTTGGGTTTATTAGATGACCTAGTGTTGTCATCTTGATTATCATCATTGTTACCCTCTTTCTCCTTATTCTTTCTCTTTTCTTCCATTCTCTTGGCTTCGGCTCATCTCGAGCCCGAAACTGTTCTTGAATCATCTTATTTTGCTCAGCCATCATGGCTAGCATCATTTCTCTTGTTTCTTCGGGTGTCATTCCTCCTCTAAACATGTTCTGAAAAATAAAACATTACAACTTGTTTAGTAACATGTCATTTATTTAAAGACACCACCCATTGTCCCGTATGAAAGTCAATTTCCTATTATTACTAGATCATAACCTATCTTAGTTCGGATAATTACTTAAAATCACTACATATCATCACCTAATGTTTGAGACCAAGACCTCACGGACACTTGAATCTCAAACTACTGCTCTGATACCATTCGTTGTGGCACCCTTGCCACATAAACCACCATTACATTTCACCCAGGATTAAACACCACATAATTTGATACATAATTATCTGAATGCTTAAACAAGTGCGGAAGCAATAAATACATAAATATAGTACAAGTTTTAAACACCCTACGGTGCTACAGGGTTCCAATCTAAGTCTACAACTCAATACATTATTACAACATCCCAAATATTACGATATTGGTCCCTATTTCAATTACCGATTGAGTAGTAGATGATCTTCAAAGACTTCAATTAATGACCTAGCTAAAAGGTCCCGCAGCGGATTTTCCTTTTCCTGTAAAAATTGAACAACTGAGGGGTAAGCAAAGCTTAGTGAATACACAGATTTGCGCATTCTACTAATACTTATGAAGCCACCCAAGAGTAACACCGACGACGCACGCCGTATACTCTCTACGTACACTAAGTACGGAACAAGAGCCGCAGCTCCTTTGAGCCAAATCTCGACATTTAAACCAACCATCTAAGACAAACATAACATCGGGGATGACCTACTACCTATCAGGATCTTGGAGGGATCAACTCCAGGTCATATAGCACAGTAACATCGGAATACAGATGCGACGTACCGGTCCATCAAAAGATGCACAACAAAAAAACGGACATGCAACAAGCAACAATGTGCATCTATGTCTACGCAAGTTAGTAGAATTCCAAATGAAGGTGAAACAACAGGTCTCAGCAGGCAATAGCTAACATAAAACAGATGTAGACAAGCGAAATCATATGTACTCACAGTGGGTGCGTTAATGAACTTCAATTTATTTTGTTTCTCCTCGGCTTTCAACCGGATTCACAAAGTACCCCACTATGGGTTAAAAAACACCAGAAGGGACCTGTTACATTTCCATAAGGAAAACATATCATACACATGTTCATTAACAAATGAGCATCAAGTTTGTACCATTAAAGTGGTAAAACATTCGGAACCGACATCCGAAACTCGTGTTTAAAACCATCATTTAGTGTGCTATTATTCTCAAATAACCCTTCATTATATGCCTTAATATGTTACAAAATATATCTCAAAAGTGTGATTGATATATAAGAAATTCGGATCCTTAACACCCCCATCCGGATTTCGCATGAACTGCAGCTGACTCGCCGAGTCGGTCCAATTGATTCGCTGAGTCGAGGTCCGGAATTCGGATCCTCGGCCGAATTTCAGTACCATCCGAAGTACTTTCGACCCATCCAAGTTCGGGTCCATCCGAATTCGGATCCCATCCGAGTTCGGATCTTATACTTAGAAAATTTAAACGATTTGTTCAAGTGTTCTTGGCGACTCGCCGAGTCGACCAGCAGTTCTGAACTCGCAACTTTTTCATTCTAAAATTTGTCAAACTCAATTTTAACAACATGCAATCCATACAAACGTTTTATTAACATTATTGGCGTGTTTCTACATCATTTTCCTCATCTAAAACACACTGATTGGTTCAGATTTAACCAAAATATGGTTACTTTCTCAAGAACACTAAAATGCATAAAAATTCAGATTTCTAACCTTTTTGATCGATTCAATGAACGATTCTTGTTTCCGAAGCTTCAGTGATGTTCACTAGATGATTTCCAACTATTAAAACGTACATGCAACAACTTTTTCTTCAGATTAAATTCCAAAATTTGCATTTTCAACTCTCAAAATATCACCTCAAACTTAGAATTTATGTTCTTACCTTGAATCCACTTGAATCCTGTTAATAACTAGCTCTAATCCACGAATTTCTTCAGTGATTTTCGATCCAATAGAGATTTCTAAAGAGAGAGGGAGAGAACTTGAATATGAAGAGGTAAAATGATGAAATGAAAGACTCCATGTCTTTGATTTCATAACTTTCGGCTAATTACACCATTAGCCCTTTACTTATCTGATTTCATTAAATACTGATTTTCCATCATAATTTATCATTACCAATATTTGAGAATCATCATACTTAATTGTTGTGGTTTAAACAAGTAATCAAACAAAATTAATGGAGAAGAAAGAATCTTTATTCAGAAAGATTGATCAAGAATTAATACATGAACTTGGAGAAGAAAGAATCTGAAAATAAAGTCGAAATAGAGAGAGAATGAAACAAATTCGTATATGTATTTGAACTTGTGAAAAGAATTGTCCACTGTGTACATCTCACGCATCTATATATACTTTTTTGCAACTTTCACTTTGGCCCCTCCAAGTATTAACTAATGACACCTTTTACCCTTTTGACTATAAAAAAGTCACTTATTTATTATTATTGACAAACTCCACCTTGACTTTAGCTAAGTCAAATGTGAATTCCAATTTCCGACGTTCAGCACGTCTAAGCAACTTCTGAACTTCACTTCAGGAATTGTCTTCGTTAACATGCCTGCTGGATTATCCTTCGTACCGATTTTCATGTCTCTGATTCGCGACTCAGATCTAATGAAATGGTAAAGAACATCAATATGCTTGGTACGATCATGAAAGTCTTGATCCTTCGCCAGACTAATAGTACTCATGCTATCACAGTGTATCAACGTCTTCGCCTGATCTACTCCTAGATCTCCAATCAGGCCTTTCAGCCATATTGCCTCCTTGGCTTCCTCAGTTAGCGCCATATACTCTGCTTCAGTAGTGAATAAAGCTACTGATGGTTGAAGTGTTGCCTTCCAACTTATCACCGCATTACCGAGCGTAAACACATAACTCGTAAGCGATCTTCGTCTGTCCAGATCAGCGTCATAGTCCGAGTCTGAGTACCCGATTACTTCAACATTTCGATCACCTCCGTAAATGAGACCAACATCCATTGTACCTCTGAGATAATGAAATACTCGTTTAACTGCCACCCAATGATCTTTCTTCGGACTACACATAAAGCTAGACACCACACTCACAGAGTATGCCAAATCTGGTCTCGTACAGACCATCAGATACATCAAACTTCCCACAGCCTGAGAGTAGGGAACGTTTGACATCTTCTCATCATCACTCTCAGCTCCATTCGACACCACCAATGAAGGACGAAAACTTGATGACGATGGATTGTTCACTGGCTTCGCATCGTACATACCGACTCTATGCAGTATCTTCTCAACGTAAACTTGCTGCGACAAGAACAACTGTTTGTTCTTTCGGTCTCATAAGATATCAATCCCCAGAATCCTCCTAGTGGGACCTAGATCCTTCATCTCAAACTCGGTACTGAGAAGCTTCTTCATGCGTTGAACTTCTCGTATATCTTTAGCAGCGATCAACATATCATCTACATACACCAACAAGTAAAGCATGCTTTCATCTTTCAAATTCTAGTGATATACACAGCAGTCATAAAGACTTCGAACATATCCATGACCCACCATAAAGCTATCAAACCGCTTGTACCACTGTCTTGGGGACTGTTTTAGGCCACACAACGATCTTTTCAACAAACACACCAAATTTTCTTTTCCAGACTCCACATAACCTTCCGGTTGTGACATATAGATCTCTTCATCCAAATCACCATGCAGAAATGCTGTCTTCACATCCAGTTGTTCCAACTCCAAGTCACCATGTGCGACTAGCGATAACAACACCCTGATTGACGTATGACGAACCACCGGGGAGAAAATTTCATTGTAGTTGAGACCTTCCTTCTGACTATAACCCTTGGCTACTAGTCTGGCCTTAAATCTTACTTCTTCTGACTGTTTGACACTAACTTTCTTCTTGAAAATCCATTTGCAGCCAACAACCCTTCTACCTTTCGGTAACTGTGCAAGAACCCACGTCTTATTCTTGTGCAGAGATTCAATCTCTTCTGACATTGCACCAGACCACCGATCTACATCTTTAGACACAATTGCTTTCCGATAGGAATTAGGCTCGGTTGAGCTATCCATATCTTCTGCAATTTGTAAAGCATAAGCGGTCATGTCTTCAAAACCATATCGAGTCGGCGGTTTTATCTGTCTCCTCGACCTATCTTGAGCTACTGAGCTTCCGGCTCCACCTTCACGAGATAACCCCGAACTCGAACCCTGAACTAATGACGTCCCCGAACCTGAATCTGTCAACGGTTCACTTTCGTATTCCACATCATCTTCTCTGGACTCGTTCTTAACGTTCACTCGGTTTTCTTCATCATTCACAAACTCTACCCTGTTGTCAGTGGAACCACGATCAGACACATCGTGCTCCTCCACCTTCTTTGTGACACTCTCCTTGGTAGAATACATCTTCTCATTGAACGTAACATCACGGCTCAGCACAATTATCATCTCATCTGGAGACCAAACTCTATAACCCTTAACACCATCTCCATACCCCATGAAAACACCTTTCTTGGCCCTCAGTTCCAATTTACCATCATTTACATGGTAATACGTCGGACACCCAAACACC